>CAUYQV010059015.1:0-46102 GCA_963574575.1 Galagoides demidoff | reverse complement strand
CCCCCGGCCGGGCCCCCGCTGTCCCGCGTTCCCCAGAGCGCCAGGCCCCCGGGGGGAGGGAGGGCGGGAGGGAACAGGCGGGTGGGCGCCAGCGGCGCACGCGGGACCCACGGAGCCCCGCGACCCGCCGAGCCTGGAGCCCAGCCGGGGCGGGGAAGCCGGCTCCAGCCCGGAGCAAACTTCGCAACCGGGCGGGGGTTGGCGGGGACCCTGTCCGGAGCCGGAGGAGGGGGCGGCCGCGGGGCCTCCCGCCTCTGCTCCCGAGTCTCCGGGCACCATGCTGTCCAACTCCCAAGGCCAGACCCCGCCGGTGCTGTTCCCAAACCCGCCGCCGCAGCCCCCCGCTCCCGCCCAGCCTCATCCCCCGGCCCAGCCCCCGCAGCAGTTCCCCCAGTTCCACGTCAAGTCGAGCCTGCAGATCAAGAAGAACGCCATCATCGACGACTACAAGGTCACCAGCCAGGTCCTGGGACTGGGCATCAACGGGAAAGTTTTGCAGATCTTCAACAAGAGGACCCAGGAGAAATTCGCCCTAAAAGTAGGTTTGGGGCCCCGGAGAGGGGAGGAAGGGCATAATGGGGCTCCCGGGGATGACCCCTGGCGCTCTAGCGGCAGACCCTTTCCTCGGACTGAGTGTCTGGGGTGGAGGAGTGGACGGCCACAGCGGGGCCGTCCAGCCGGGGCACCCTAAAGGTGCCAAATGCGGGGCTGGGGGTGGCGGGAGAGGGGACCAGTGGGGAACGCTGGGTCCGAGTAGACCACGCTGCTCAGACCGAGTTTCCGGTCACCTCCGGGCGTGAGGACTCCGGAGGACTCTGCCATTTGGGGGTTTGAGCGGGATCCTCCCGACTCGGGACGGTTGCCCTTGGGACCACTTCTGCTAATTTCACCCTGTCTCGAGGAAGTGATTTTCAGGGGTTGTGGTTCTCCATCCTCTCCTCCCTCCTTTTCTTTCTGCGGGCACAAAAGGCCCATTACTCATTGAGCTGGTTGGTCGGTTGGTTTGGAGAAGTAGGATCTCAAGAGGTTTATTTAGCCTCACTCCTTATTTGGGAGCCGGAATGTGTGATTTCACTTCCCTGGGCCTCGCGAGGGCAACAGTGCCACCTTGGGGCGCGCGGGTCGGGGAGGTGTAAGGCTGGAGATTCCGCGGAGACACCGCCCCCCCAGGCGCGGGGAAGGGATTGTTTTGATCTGAGAGCAGGCCCCCTCCTACCTCCAGTGCCTGGGAGGCTCCAGATGGGAGGCCGGCAGGCTCCGGCCCGAGGTCTGCTGTTTCCATAGTTCCATTGATCTTTGTAAACGGAGTCTGTAAGCCACGATGTGGCCCGGTGCTGATTACGAAAACTAGAGATGGCCACTTGAGTCCTGGACTTGGGCAGTGGAAGGATAGTAGGAGGAAACCTTATCCCTGAGTTGGGGTAACTCCACCTTCTAATTTTTTTGAAATTTCTTGAGGGGGTAGGGTAGAAGGAGAATGGGGATTCACATGAGAGCACCCACTTTAGAAGTTAAACAGAATGGACTTGGAGGTCTGACTAGGTGGGTGGGTCCCCAGTGAAGTGTGAGTTAGTCCTTCAGAGTCATCAACCATGTTTTCTTCTCAGGGGTTTTAGATCAAACCAATTTCTGAAGGTTACACCTAAAGTCTGTTTCCCTTGGGGTGTCTTAATGATTGGAGGAAGAAAAAATACTTCCTGTGTTATGTTTTTCTTTTCCGCTTCAGCCCCCACAGCTAGCTATATTTCATTTGTCAAATACAGAACTCAGAAATGAATTATGGATAGAACTTTTGGAATATACAATCAGATATAATAAAATTCGGGTACTTTGGGGTTGGAGAGGGCATACATGTCCAATTTCTACATTTTAAGCCCTCTAGAATCATTTTCTTGCTGCCTTCATACTTAATACTGTCACATATCTTTGGTTTCTGCTATAAACTCTTGCTATGTAATCTTGCTTGTTTAGTGTTGACTGTTGGAGAAGGAATAAATATATCAGTACCTTGAACACTTTAATATTTGTGCCTTAGATTTCTCTTTCCAAACTCATAACTGGAGAGAAAGGAGAGTTGGAATGATGGTGGCTGTGACCTTGAATGAATACAATTTGACCACAGTTAACCTGTACTGATAAGGAAGTGACTGACATTCTTTCCCTGAGAGTTTTTTGTCCTCTCTGAGATGCTGTCAGTGATTTGGGGGCACTGGTTGTTCCTTCTCTTGGATAGTAGAAATTATATAAAAACTTCAGAACAAAAGCTCTCGACTTCTGTTCTTTAGTCTATTTAATAGACACGAACCCAAAATCATCCTGTAAAATGTGTTTGGGTGGTACTTCAGGTTTCCATTGTAATTAGTAGGAAAGAGGTTTGGATATTTTTCTCCTTTGAATATTTTTGAAAGGAAAAATCCAGCAGTATGTTAAATAACACTCATAGCTTATCCCTCTCAGGTTAGAAGTGGGTGAAGAGTGAAGTCAGTCTGTTTTGACAGGCAGCCTGTTCTCAGATCTTGTAAGTTGACTCAACTGTTAAATTGTAGATTCCACACACATCTTTTGTGTTAAAACTTAATAATAGAGGAAGAAAGGAATGGCGAGGCATTTGGAGACTGACAGCAGTGTCAGCAGCACTTCCATATCCAAATATTGGCTAAGACATAAATACAGCTGTGGGGGCAATCTGGTTCAAAGAATACTGTTCCAGAAACATACACCAAAGAGATTTCTAGATCTTGAATTTTGATCGACTTTAGGTGCTGAGTAGCGAAATGATTTTCAAAAGCAGGAATCCTGATCATAAAGTAAGATAGGATGTGGGGTAGGAGGGATTACCTCCCCTAGAAAGGTGCCTGAGGAAAAAGGAGGGGACTTCTGCTCTGCCCAGTGCCCTGCAGCCATTTCTGGAGATCCAGGGCCAAGCTATGGGGCAGCAGCCTGGCCTTTGCTGAAGTGCAGGAGTCTGCAATCTTGCAGTTGGGGGATCTAGGGGCTGCCCAGCTGCCCTGCTCTGTCTGTGGTCTGGTGACTTTTTAGCCCTGTTAAGTAAAATTGATGCTTAAGAATTGGTCCCAAGGTCCAATGCTTACCCTGCTTCTTTTGTCTCTCCACCTCAGAGACCTAACATTTAAACACTTTTGGTGGGTGCTGTGACCTCACCATCTTTCCTGGCTGCTTTTGCTAAGTTCTGAGTCATACTTAAACTTCTAGTCAGAGTTGGAAGGGACTTCAGAGGTCATCGCATCTAGCTCCTCCATTTGCAGAAGGAAAAACCAAGGCCCAGCGCAGGGGAGTGACTTGCTCAAGGTAACAGCTATTCACTTGGCAAAGGCAGGTGTTGAACCCAGGTTGCTTGGCTCCCATGCTCAGGCACTTCCAACTTCTAACTGCAATGACAGCACAGGCTCTGCAGGTTGCTGCTCCCGCTGGAGTGCTGGGAGCCTGAGTTACTCTCTCACCACAGGGCCTCCTTTGACTGTCAGGGAGGAGGCTGGGTAGGCATTTGCTGTGTCCCCAACAATCCCAAAATTGGAGGGGTACCTTCAAAACCAACTCAGCAGCTCTATGAGTTTTAGACTTGCTGTTACAAGCTTTTTTTTTTTTTTTTTTTTTTTTTAAGCCACTGTCTCCCTTTTAGGGAGTTTTGATAGAAACCTTACTTATTATTTTTTGTGCAAGAACATGGGAATTCTATTGATTATTTCTTTGATAAGGACACCTAGTCTCAGCCCACTTGTGTATTAATTGGTTGGTTGTATTCCTTGCGGGGTTCCTCAGCTGTTTCCTGTGTCACTGTGTCATAGTGACTCTTAGGTATTAGCTGAACAAATTTAATTAAAGCCCACACCATTGTCCTTCTCTGCTGTGCAACTCTTATTAGGTAAAGCATATTATTGCTTTACAAAATATAGAATGTTGTCATAACTTATCTCTGTTTATTTTTCCATTGCGTGGATTAGAGAAAATTAGGAACTGGAGTCTCTTCTTTTATTTCTGCAGTGGTCCCCCTCCCTAGGCCATGTTTAGTGCCACTGCAATGTGGCTTCCTTTGGTGACATGAAGGGGAGATCTTTGGGACCTGTCATGATTGGCCTGGAGATGCCAGAGCTCCCACATCCCCACAGTACAAGCACCGTCTCCTGTCTGGCACACCTCATGCTGTGTACCTGTGGAGAGCAAGACAGGTAGTATGGCTGGGAGAGAGGCACTGCCCCAAACTGGGGTTTGCTGGATGGACTCACAAGCTGAGGAAAGTTTCACTGGCCAAACCGGCCGCTTTTAATCAAATATGGTTGCATGTAGTCAATAGTTTGCTGAGTGTCTTCCATAAACTTAGTTGCATGGAGGATACAGATGTAAAAAAGGGCCTGTAAAATTTTGAGAGTTAAACATATATGGAGAAGGTGAAATTAAAAAATGTGGGCTAAGACTGTACTGTACAGTGGTGCGGGCAGTAGTCACTATCTACATGTGGCTATTTATTTATTTTTATTTTATTTTTTGAGATAGAGCATCAAGCTGTCACCCTAGGTAGAGTCCATGGCATCACAGCTCACAGCAACCTCCAACTCCTGGGCTCAAGCGAGTCTCCTGCCTCCACTTCCCAAGTATCTGGGACTACAGGCACCCACCACAATGCCTGGCTGATTTTTGGTTGCAGCCATCATTGTTGCTGGTGGACCTGGGCTGGATTTGAACCTGCCAGGTCAGGTGTATGTGGCTGGCGCCTTATCTGCCTGAGCCACAGGCGCCGAGCCTACATGTGACTATTTAAATTCAAATTCATTAACATGAATTAATTAAATTGAATTAAAAATTCAATTGCTAGCCAAATTTTGATTGTTCAGTAGCCATATATGCAGTGTGGGACATTTTCATCTTTAGAAAGTTGTGCTGATCTTTGCTAGTCTAGTAGCTAAGATGTGCAGCTAGAAATCGAGGAGCTTTGAAAGAATGGAATCCATGAGGACTCAGGAGCTGAGGCTGGCTCAAGGTGGGGTCAATAGGACGTTGCTGGGGCTCTGAGGAGTGAGCACATCTATGGGAGGGCTCGTTCAAGTGGGGTCAGGGGAGCAGGAGATCAGGGTATCTAGGGTGAATGGAGTTGAGGCTCAGAATTGAACCTAACTCATCTTGTGTCAAAGCAGGTTTGCAGGTATTTGGGGGTCATGGGATGTTATCAAGAAAGGCTTGTGGGTTTTTTGTTTTTTTTTTGAGACAGAGTCTCACTATGTCGCCCTTGGTAGAGTGCCGTGGCATCACAGCTCATAGCAACCTCCAATTCTTGGGCTTAAGCGATTCTTCTGCTTCAGCCTCCCAAGTAGCTGGGACTATAGGCGCCCACCACAACATCCGGCTGTTTTTTTGTTGTAGTTGTTATTGTTGTTTAGCAGACCCAGGCTGGGTTCGCATCCACCAGCCCTGGTGTATGTGGCTAGCTCCCTAACAACTGAGCTACCAGGCTTACGGATTTTTAAGGGAAGGGTCTGGTTTTTTTCTGGTTTTGAGTCCGTGTCCTGCCTCCCTTGGGAGAAGGGCTCTGCCCCTGGTCCTGACTCCTGTATGCAACAAGGCTCTTGGCATCCACTGAGGTAGCATCAAAGCTGGTACAGATTATTGTTCATTTTTACTTGTGAATTTGGGCTTTAATGAAGCTTGAAAACAATCACCAGCTGAGATCTGGGATCAGTGATTGGCAGGAGGGGAGAGAAAAATCCCAGAGCCTCAGGGTCAAAGATATTGGTGAATGTCTAGGAAACAAAGGTCCCTTTTTGGGAGGATGAAGGTGTTGGATCCATGGTGGAGCTGTTTCTCAGACTTGCAACCTGAGGGGTTGTGCCATTAATAGTTGATGATTTTCCTTGAGAAGCAGATGCAAGAGATTGGGAGGAGATCTCGGAGGAGCCTCAGTACTGTAGAAGGCGACTTAATCCCTGTGTTCTGGGGCTGGGGGAAGGGTTGAAGCTCCCCTCACCAGCAGGACCCAGGAGTGTCAGGGTTTGTGCCAGCAGGAATGTCTGCCAAGCTGGGGAAGACCAGGGCACTAGTGGCTTGCCCGAGTCACTTCACAATTCCCAAGTTGTCCTGCATGCTTTTGGGCTGGGATTCTTCCTGGGGGGTTGATGTCTGGGGCATAGGAGTCACACTTAACCTCTCTTTCCTCTGCTTCAGGCCCATCTGTGGGTCATGTGACATCTCTTTTTTCTGTTTTCCCCTGTACTGTGCCTTTCTAGGTGGTTCTGTGTGCTGAAAGGGAGTGGGCAGGGAAGAGTTGTTCTTTGAAGGAACTGCAGCTGCTCTTGATAATGGTTTAAGGCCCAGTGGTAAAGGGACCCACACCTCATAGCAATTTAGAGCCCACACTCTCCGTCATCTTTCTTAACTCCTTCCATGTCACTGAAGAAGAGACGGCCAGTGCAGAAAGGTTCTGTGGCATGTACACTATAGGGACCTGCTTCTGTGGGACCTGCTCTTGGTCAGGGTTCCTTTGGTTTTTTGGTTGCTAGAAGACTGTAGAACTGGCAGGGCAAAACTGAGCTCCATTCTCCCATCAGCTGGGATTTTTTGACATAGGTTGCCTTGAGAGCATTCGTAGGGAGAAGGGGCCAAATACCACTTATACATCCCAAATTAGATTGCTTTGTCTTTTCCAGTTTTTAGGAATGTACTGATATTTTGTATTGTAAGATACACACACACAACACAAGATTATAGATATGGAGAGATGAGCTTGTTACCCATAGGTTATGTGTTAGATAAGAAAGCAAAAAAGAAAAAAGTTCTAATCTTTCTGCCTAACTTCTTAGTTGTGTGACCTTGAGTAGGTCAACTAAATGTCCCAGGCCTTCCTGTACTCAAGGGGCCAGCTCTAGCAGCTCCTGGAGCACTAGCAGTATGGGCAGCAGAAGGCAGAGCAGGAAGCCAGGGCAGGGTGGCTTGCTGGCTTGCTCTGGGTCTGACCATCAGCAGTATTTGGGCCAGTATAGGTGCCCTTTTCATAGGCTTCCTGCCCAGCTCCAGTGCAGCTTGTGTCCAGTTAATTAATAATCATCACCGACAGTTGCTCCTCTCATATGAAGACTTGGAAAGTGTTCCAGCTAGTGACTCGGCAGAGAAGAGGGCTGTCTGATTCAGTGGGGTATATATCTTCTCTTCCCTTGAAATCAGCAGAATCTTGGTTTGGCGGGTGAGAGGTAGAGATGATGTCTTTATTTTCTCCACCCCATCCTTTTTTCTCACATCAAGTGGTGGAACATCTGATGGCCACTGTAACTAGTTGTGCAGGCTGTGTGCCCTGTGCAGGGGCATCTGGTGAGGGGGTGAGTGAGGGATGAAATCTTGCCAGACTTTGCCCTCTTGGTATATGTCTGTTCAAAGGGGTGTCTTATTCTAATTCACCCAAAGGTAGAGTTATGAGCTAGGGGTTGTTGTGAGGTAAGAGTTTGGGAATGATTCCCAGACCTGATGAGGAAATTGGGATTTCCATCCAGTTACCACTCAGCCTCCCAGATCAGCGAGGTTAGAAGAGATATCAGGAGTCTAAGAAAGCAAGAAGAGAAGGGGATGTCTGGTAACCTCTGTTCTCTTTCTTCTTCTTCCTGCCTTTTCAAGGTTAGAGCAGTGGGTGCAGCCCTGAAGGTTTGGATTGTGGGGCCTGTGTACCAGACCATCAGATTTGTTGGAGGAGGAAGAGAGGCATAGTAGGATGGGGCATATAGGTGGGCTCAGCCTTTAGCAATGTAGAGTTCTTGGGGTCTTTGTATTCTCTGATCTAGTAAACACCTCTGTGTGCCAGCCAGCAGGTGGTAGAGGCTGGGACATAGCCCCAAGGTCAATCCATATTTTTATCTGATGTTCCCCTCTGAGATTGGCCAAGCCGTGTGTTCATTCTGCTAGGAACCTGAGCTCTCTAAAAGGGTCATATGAAAGGGCATCTGATTCTTGAGGGACGTTTCCGGACATCTCCATGGCCAGCGTCCACGTAGGACTCATCCAGGAGGTGCTGAGTGGTGGCCAGAAGCGGAAGCTAGCAGCTCCCTGTTGGAAGCCTTATCTGGTTCAGAGAACATGAGGGAACAGAGGGAGCTGGACTGTTGTCCATGATAATTCTTTTGAGCCTGAAGCAAAGGCGAAATCTCTCTAGTCCTGGGGAGGCGCAGGCCTAGAAGGAAGTCCACCTATTGTTCCCCCCACCCCAGCTGCTCCAGCCTCACACTCCTGTGGGGCTCCTTGCCCTCTTCTCATTCATAGGCAGATGATGGAGTTGATCACTTTGCTGCCATTTTGAGATTATCCATATCTTTACGAGGCTCCCAGCCCACACCAGACGTTGGCAGCCTGGCCTTTTGCCCAGGGCCCAGGAGTGTTACCTCAGCCCCTCTGCCCCAACAGCTAAAAATAAACCTGCCACTGCTGCAGTCTCCCCTCCCAGCCAGGCCCCGATGGTGTCCCGGTGCCACACTGCTGAGCTGTTTCTCTCACTTCTCACCAGTGCTCTCCCTACTTGCCCCTTTCTCTTGCCGCCTGAGCTTGGCAGGCACTGGGACGAGCTCACTGTTCCTCTGTGCTGGGAGATGCTCTGTGGTTGGTGAGTCTCCAGCTATCTAGATTTATGTGTACAAAGGCTCTTGTTCATTCCTGGTAGGGAAAGGGTCAGAGGAGGGTGAACAGGCTCATCAGAGTAGATTAGACCTTCTACTGCGCTTGCCTTCAGCCCCGGCTTCTTCTGGGCTCCTCCTCTGAGGGGGCCTCTGCCAGAAAGTTTGCGGGGATGAGTAGGAGGCCTGCATGGGCACACTCTGCCCTGGGACTAAGCAAGCTACCTGCCATGTAATTCTGCCCTATTCCTAACTTACACTCTCAGCCTCCAGTGTGGGGCTTTAGGTTACCACGTTCAAAAGAGTGACTTCATCTTGTTGGCCTCCAAGAATAACTGGGCCCTGGCTCTCATGACCCTTGTGGCCCTCCCAGCTCAGCCACCTGCAGGATGTCACAGAGAGGGTCTCTCCTACCTCTTAAATGCACGGTGCAGAGGTGTTGATTTATGTCCTTTGAGGTGTGGCCCCTCCTTTGCCGCTCAGGGTCCTGGAGGCCTGCAGAGCAAGGTGAGGAGAGGGCTTGGGGAGCTGAAGTATGTGCTTCCCTGAGAGACACTGGGTGGAGTATTTCCTACAGGTGACCTGCCATTCTCTTCTGTCTGATTTTTTTTCAATTCCTGGTTAGCAGTTGGTACTAATCACAGAAAAGGAGAGTACTGTGTCTTGTTTTCTGGGATTAGTTTGTATTTGAGGAAAGGTCTGTATGAGGGAGAGTGATAGGAGCTGTGAGGTAGGACTGGGGGAGCTGTCTGCCTTCAGCTGGAGTTATACGCCCAGACTGTGTCTCTGTGACCACCTCCTTCCATCTCTCCCATTTCCTCCATGGGGAGACATGGATCTGCCAAGGCCCACTGGCCTCTGGGGGGGCGGGGAGCTGGGTGTTGTTGCTAAGAGTTTATTTTTAACTCTGACAGGAGTTAAAGGACCCTGTCCTTGGAATGGCTATATCCCCTCTCTTCTTTCCCTATCCCATCCTCCTTCCTGGTCTTCCTACAAGATGAGTTGGATTCTAAAGGCCAGGCTTCACCCGGTTGCAGAAGGGCAGCCTCCATAAGTGAGGAATCTGCAGATTGCTCTTACCTTGGCCTGTACGGGGGCGGGCGCAAGGGGTCTTGGGGCGGGGGAGGGGAAGGAGCCCTGGGCACTGAAGGCCACGTGTCTGGAACTTGGAGCATCCTAGGAATGCAGGTGGACTGGCTGGAGACCATGGTCCCCTGGAGCTGGGGAGCAGTCTGGTTGCTCTGCTGTGCTGGAGCCTAGCAAAGGGCCATCCTGTGCCTTTTGTTCCCTCCCTTTCTCCATACAGGTGCCATGACTGGTAGAGGAAAGGTCACAGGAAGAAATGAGCTTTGTAAATGCTGCATTTATAGATGCACAGCCGAGTGCTTTATTCCCTCTCCTGTCATGCTCACAGGCACCATGTCCTTCCCAGCAGAGCCTACCTGGGGTGCTCAGTGACTCCATACCCTTGTGTTCTCCTTCCTTGGCGAACTCCAGTGACCTGTGGTTTCAGGGAGGAAGAGGAAGATGGGGGTGGCAGTGCCCCCTCCCCTGGGTCACAAACTGTTCTGACTTCATGGATTTCATTTGGTCTCTGGGCTTAAATTCCTTAAAAGTAAATGAAATTAGGTTTGAGGTATAACTAGTGAAAAGGAACAGGGAGAGTAGTGGGGGCGGGGGTGGGATGGGCAGTCACAACTGAGGGCCAGCTCCGAGAACCCTCAGCCTTGGAATGAAGGTCTTGCCCCTAAAGGTGTGGTAGGGAATTAGATTGCCTAGAGCCCAGCTTTGCTCATGTCCTTTAAAGCTGTCAGTGAGTTTCTTTGTCTGGTTGAGTACAGGAGATCTCCAAATCCTTCCTAGATCTGGCCCCAGTTGGTTTTTTTCTGAATGCATTCCCCCCCGCCCCACTTAACTGCCTTTTATATGTTGTTTCCCTAACAGGGCTCTGCTTTCCCACCCCTACACCTTTGCATCCGCCCATCTGTATCTTCTTTGTGGCCCTCCCCCTTCTATACCTACTTATTCTGTCCTGCGCAAGTGCTGCTCTTCTGAAGCCTTTTACACCAGAAATGGGTATTCCCATCCCTCCCTGTCGAATTTGCCAAGATACTCTTTATTTTATTTCGCATTTCAAATGCATTTCTCCTCGTACAGAGTACTCATTTAGATACTGGATTGGATTGTAAATTCTCTGAAAACCCACATCTTTTATTATTTTTGTATCTTCTTATTTCCATGTAGTGACCATATGCCCTCATTTAAAAAAATTCATAGAGTATTTTGGCACTGTGCCTTATGCTTGCTGCCTCGTGAAGGTGTGATAACTGAATAATAGCAGACACTACCTACGTAAAAAGAAGTCATCCTCAGGGTTGGGGCTGTGGCACTTGTGGGGGTGGGACAGAATTGGGCTGGGCTCTCTGAGACTGAGCTAGGGGTATAGTGAAGGTCCCCCTAAGTGTCTGTTCTGTTCTTCCTCCTGTTGGTTCAAAAGCCATTCTGAGGACAGTCTTCTGGGCATTTCTTCCCTCCACCCACACGGATCTGCTGACTCAAGCAGGCACCTTGCTATTTCTGCTAACAGAGTTCTCATTCTTATAAGGGCCCTGACCACAGTTTCCCACTGAAGCCTCTCCTTCTCCCTGTTCCAGGTCCCCTCCTTTTCCTGTTCACTTATGGAGATGACCCTTTTGCCCTTCGGAGAACTTTAACTGAGGGAGGGACAGTTGTGGAGCTTGCCAACTTTCCTACAGCTCTTGGCATTTTCTAGTTCGTTCCAGACACAGCAGAGACACACAGATGCAGTCCAACGTTATCTATCTGTCGGTTTCATTCCTGTGTGTTATAAGAGGGACCAGCTTTGAGCATCAAGTTGCCAGGACTGGGGTCAGGGATTTGAACCTTGTGAGGCCGCCCAACTCTGTGCCATTACAGATTTGCATGAAAAAGAGAACCTGAGACTAGACTAGAATCAGAGAGACCTGGCTTCTAACTTGACCTGTGTGGCCCTGGCAAGTCCTAGAACCTGTTTCCTCATTTGCTAGTCAAAAGGCCTAGACTTGACCTCAAGGACTTCTTTCTTCATCCTTGTTGCTGCATCCCCACTATTGGGAAAGTAACCTGATATTGGGAAACAAGTGGCCAGCCTGGGTCCCAGGGAGCCCTGAAGGCTGAGTGAGAACCATCCTCTCTGCCCTCAGTTTCTGTAGGACAGTGTTATTTCACTCTTCTCTTGGCTGCAGTATTTTTATTCACTCAGCCAGTGTTTATAAACATTTATTTTTCCTCTGTGTCTGCCTCCTGTATTCCCTGCTGACTGGCCATCAGGACACCCAGATGGCAGAATTAGCCTAGAATGGAAGGAAAGTCAGGGTCATCCTCTTGGGTTTAAACCCTTTAATACCTCTGCTATATGAGCTGAGAGGAATTCAGAACAATGACTCTTTCTAGTAGCTTAGATTAGACGCCTGCCTTTCTAAGCAGGATTTGCTGTAGGTTTTTCTACCCCTCTGAAATCCAAAGCACCTTACTACTCAAGAAAATTAATTAGTAGTTCCAAGAATGACTTTTGGAACTTCCTTAAGGATAGAGCAGAACAGCAGTCTTCTATCATTCAAATCACTGTTGGAAGTTTAGCAACTCTTTGAAGGTTTCCGAGATTCATAACAAGTCTTTATTGAAGAGATACTTTGTATCAGGTATTGTAATAGGTGCTTTACCTGCACTCTTGTTAATCTTTAAAATAATATTCCAGAATCACAGCTCCCATTTTGTAGAAGAAGAAACATATTCAGAGTAATTTTATTCATTAGCAGTTATTTATGGAATACTTACTAAGTGCTAAGCATTATCTTAGGCTTCCAGGATATATCAGTATATAAATACAGATGAAAAAGAATCCTACCTGCATAGAGCCTACATTCCTATAGGGGAAGACAATCGAGTGGCACAGCTTGTGAGACGGTGATGGGTAGAAGGTGATGGGTAGAAAGGAGAAAATAGAAGAGGGAATTTATGTGTAGAGCAGGAGTGAACACCATGCATACACTGCTGAGATTTGTATAGTGGACTAAGGAAGGCCTCAGTGAGAAGGTGTTGTCTGAGTGAGTGAGCCCTGCAGGTATGTGGTGATGGGTTCACCGGGAGCGGAATAGCAAGGGCAAAGGCCTGAGGCCATTAATGCTCAGGAGGGTCTAACTCCAAACCTGGGCCCCTTACAGAGCATGATAACCTGTCTAATAATTCTCTGTGACTCCATTCTGTTTTGGTTCTTAGATGACCTAGTAATTTATGGTTCATGATCAAACATTTGTAGAATACTTATTTTGTACAGGTTACTACACAATGATAAGAATAAGTTGTAGACCCTGCTTTTGGCAACTTATGGTTTAGGGGAGGAGCGAACATCTGTGTGTATCAAATGAATGAAAATAAAACATATCTCAAAATCCAGTTTGTACCCTTTCATACATTGTCCCATTTGACCCTTGTAGGCCAGGTGGTCTGATTCTTGGATAAGTGTCAGAGTCAGGGCAATAAGGTGACCAAAAAAAGATATAGACACATTATGGCCACTTTAATGTGTGTGTGTGTGTGTGGGGGTCTCTTTATCTGAGGTGGGGAGAGGACACTTCATGAACCTAATATCTGTGACACACCCAAGGGAGGGTGCAGACAAAAATATGACTGGCAGGCTGGTTTCTAAGGAGAGATGTGAGGGATGCCATTGGGGGCCCCATCTTTTGTTTGGCTGAGGAGGGAGAGATGGTGGCTCCCAGGAGTCTTACTGGGAATAGGAAAGGCTTGGGACTGGGTGTTAACAGACTGTAGCATAGAGCCAGGGAAGAGTCAACAAAGGTAATGAAAAAGAAATGGCTGGGCTGAGGTTAGAGTGTTTTTTATCCTCCTTTGGGGCCCTCATAGGGCTTCTCTCTTGCCCTGAATAATTGTGTCCTTGTGGTTAGCCTCCTAGGTAGGGGAGTGACAGGCTGCACACAGTGGGGTGGGAGGGCCTCTGGCCATCCTTACATCCTGCATCTCTGGGCCTGGGAAAGCAGCGGTCAGGGCGCAGGATGGAGCCGACCTGACCGTTGGTGCAGATGGGAACGTGAAGCAATGAGTCAGGTCCGTTCCTGAGCATGTGCTGTGACAAAGGAAGTTGCAACATTTTTTTTTCTTTCTTTTTATAGAGTAAGGAGGGGGAAAAACCATCTTCCAGTAAACCTCTGAACAAGTATCTAGTCTGTGATGGATGGTTATTGCCCCTCCCCTGTCCATGCTTTGCAAATATAGTCTTGTTTCCTCCTTCTGTCTCCATCTACACCTTCCAGTCTCCATTTGCTCTGAGACATTGTGTCTTTGTGGCTGGGCTATCTGTTTCTCCAAAGAGGAGAGCTGTCCATGACTTGCATGGAGGGGCATTTTCTCCATTGTCTTCCATGCAAGAGAGGAATGTTGCAACAAGTCAAACCTGGAATGTTGCTGGTGACCTCTCGCTTGATACTGAGAGCTCTTTAAACATGACAGGTGGTTCCTGATACCCACCTGGCATCTCTTGCTGCTGCATTGGTCTGTGTTCATTTAGTATCAGAAGGTTGAAGCAATGCTTGTCTCTTAACGCAGGTATAACCACTTAGTTGGGAGATTCAGGGTGTGTGTCTAGGCAGAAATCAGTCTGGAAGATTACATGTGTTAATCTGGAGTCCTGGGTCACGTTTGATTTTGGCCTGTGTGTGGTAGCTGGGCAAGAACCCAGTTGTGCTTGGGAATGTGCAGATGATATATTTTCCTGATGAAAACTTTGAGATCTACCTTTCTTTCCTTCCTTCCCTGAGATTCCTTTCCTATCTCTTGGATTGCTGTATCCCAATAACAGCTAAAATTTCCAGTACCATCCAACTTTGAGACTCTAGCTTTATTTAGTTGAGTGAGGGATGTTCCAGGTCATCCCTGAGAATGAGGGCTGCTTGCTCCGAGGAAGCTGGGAAATGGCACAAGGCATCAGGGGTGCCCAGGATGGGGTGATGGCTGCTGTTGTTAATTGCTTTCCCTAGTGGAAAAGGGTAGTGTCCTTAGGGGTGAGAGTTTTTGTTCAGGCTGTTTGTTCTCTGTACCTATTGCTCTGATGGGGCCGACACAGAGCTCCTCCTTTCCTGCTGTTTTCTTTGAATTTGATCTCCCTGTCATCAGGTAGATCTCTTCAGACTAGAGATGAGTTCAGATAGGGTGAGGGGGGCCAGAATTTGCTTGTTTGCCTAGGTGGCGAATGCATAGCCCTCTTTCCCAGGGAACTGTCTGGCCAATATGGTAGCCACTAGCTACATACGGCTGTTTATGTTAAAATTGAGGAAAATTTACAGTTCAGTTTGTGGGTAGCATTAACTACATCTCAAGTGCATAGTAGTCAGCTAGTGCTTCAGTGTTGTGCCCCACAGACAGAGAACATCCCATCATAGAACATTCTCTTAGTGCAGAATTCTAAGATGATCATTCTGTACCTTGGTAAAGATTTATCTGAGCTAGAAGGGGATTTGTGGAAGGGCATGAGGATGACAGGTTTTGAGACCCAGGAGAGAAGACAAATAGAAGATAATCATTTATAAAATGATCTGAAAAAGTATTTAGTTGGTCTTGTTTAGGACTGCCTCCTTATAGGTGCTCATCTAGCACGGTGGCTCCCAACCAGGATGACTATCGGAATTGCTTGTGGGTGGTATTTCAAGATACAGATTCCTGGGCACCACTCTTTGTATTGTACTGCGTCCAAGACTCCACAGAGGTGGAAATCAGGAATGTGTACTTTGAGTGTGCTCCCTAAGTTATAATTATCTGGGTTTGGCAACCACTGATCTATCTAACCTATGCTTAAATTCCTCTAGTGATGAGTGACGTTATCCCCCTTTATGAAAGCCTTACCATAAAATAAAAAATTGCTATTGTCAGTGACATGTGCCTGTAATCCCAGCTACTTGGGAGACTGGGATTACAGCCTCCTTGCTTGAGGCCAGGAGTTCAAGACCAGTCTGGGCAATATAGTGAGACCCTATCTCAAAAAATAAATAAAATGGGAATAATTATCTCCACTTCTCAGAGGGGCTGTGAAGCTGTAATAAAGCAATATCCAATCTTTCCGGGATCCCTGGTCAGTGTCCTGCCTTTAGAATATATCTGGACTGCCTGGTCTGGCCACCATCATCGCAAACCTGGATTGCTGGGTAGCCTTCTCATTGGTTTTCCTGTTTCCACCCTCATCCGTCTGACAAATCTGTTTTCCATTCAGCGGCCAGGGCGGCACCTGTGGCTCAAAGGAGTAGGGCACCGGCCCCATATGCTGGAGGTGGCAGGTGCAAGCCCAGCCCCAGCCAAAAACTGCAAAAAAAAAAAAAACAAAAAACATTCTCACTCCATTCAGTGGCCAGAGGGAGCATTGAAAAAAAAAAAAGGTCGGCTTGGCACCTGTGGCTCAATTGGCTAAGGTGCCAGCCATGTACACCTAAGGTGGTGGGTTCGAATCCCCAGCCTGGGCCCGCCAAACAACAATGATGGCTGTAACCAAAAAAAAAAAAAAAAGCTGGGCATTGTGGCGGGCACCTGTGGTCCCAGCTACTTGGGAGGCGGAGGCAGGAGACTCGCTTGAGCCCAGGAGTTGGAGGTTGCTATGAGCTGTGATGCCAGCCATGACATTCTACCCAGGGGGATAGCTTGAGGCTCTGTCTCAAAAAAAAAAAAAAAAAAAAAAAAGGTCATTATTGTTAAATTTTTGTGTTATATTGAGTCCAAAATTTGGTTTCCTGACTTTGTGAAATCCATTGGCACTCATTGCATCTTCTAGAGCCTCATGGAAGCATCACCTCAGTCCCTGCACTCAGCCTTCAGCAGGTATGAGCACAGCTGTGCTGTGGGCCCTGCCTCCTGTATCAGGGTGTGTTCAGAGTGCTCGACCTGTCAAGAGTTCTAGGGAGATGCATCATTCCTGGAGCCTCCTGGTTCTCAGCCTTGCTGAGTGACAGAGGAGCCATCTGAATCTCCGTGGAGCCTGACGGAGCCATGTGTGCCTTGGCCTCTCTGTACCCTGCTCCACAGGAAGAGTCCTGCTCCTCTGCGTGGTCAGTGCTTGCTGTTTGAGGGCACCACCTGGTTTTCATCAGAGGCATTGAGAGACTCAGCCGTCCATTCCTCTCAGATATGATCACAAACATTACTTCCCTTTAGAAACCTTTGGTAGCCTCCCCTCACCTCTGAATAAAGCTCAAACTCTTAAACGTGGAGTCCAAGCAAGCTGGTGTGACCTTCCGTTCTCCCTGCTCCCTTCTGGGAGCTCACTGCTTCCCATTCTTCTGTACCTTTGTCTGCTTCCCTGTGTTCTCTTGGGCCTTCCATTTGTTCATTCTTCTGTATCCTTTCTGGTGGAATTGTATTCATCCCTTGAGGCTCACATTAGAATTTAACTTACCAGCCTCCCCCAGCTCCAGGCAGAATTACCCCAGTCTGCAGAGTGGTGGTTTGTATTGCCTACATGACTGCTATGAACTTCAATTACCACCCCTGCCTACCAGGCTTTCCCCTGCTAGACTGAGCCCCTGGAGGATAAGGGGTTTTCCTCACTCATGCGGTGTCCCCACGTGTAAGCACACTGTCTGACACTCTCGGAAGTAAGGTACCTGTCCACAGTAGTGGTTCTTGCCTGTTTGTCATTTTTTGGAATCTGGTAAGGCTGCCCCAGGGGAGCTAGCGCCCCCTTCCCAGCAGTAGCACTCTTACTCTCAGTGGCCTGGAGCTGATGAGGAAAGGAGCGGGTGTGAGGCTTGGCTGCTTCAGGGGCAAAACTGGTATTTAAACAATAAAGGTAGAAAAATCAGGCATTCAAGTGTCAGCTTCAGAAGCAGCTACTTCCAAATAGTTAGAGGTGATAAATACAATAATGAGTGAAACTACAGTTCAGACTTGAAAAGAAAGGGGAGAGGCCTGGGGTGGGGGGGTGGTGGATGTTAGTGAAAGCAGGAAAGGGGGACCTTCATGCTTCTTTTCTCTGAGGTGGGGCTGGGTGGGAGCGGGGGCAGGTGCTCCCCTAGGGAGGGCTGTCCGTGTTCTCTTCTCCTTCCAGTTTCTATAGGTTGGACTAATTTTCCCAAGTGGGCAAGAAGAGAAATTGGGAAAATAGGGTAGGAATAAATCTTCGCTTTTTCCTAAGGTGATAAAGCACATAGCTGTGTTCAGTGGTTAGCAGTGACTATTCAGAACTGCCTGATGGTATCTCATCTTGTTTTCTTCTGATGCTTCTGGGGCTGACATCAGGGCCTCCTCCTTTCTAGGTCAGAACCAGAGCACAAGGAATTCCCCAGCCTCTTGATGGTACCCAGACTCTGACCACAATCTCCTTCTCTGCTGAAGCATGCATGCTGGGAATAGTCTGTAGCTTCAGAACAAGGGGACCCTGCTGAAGAGACACAGGCTCCCTGTGAGGGGCCTGGGGCTGGAGGTGGCCCAGCAGCTTGTCATGGTGGTGGTGGGTGTGCCTGCTTCTGTGCTCGGCTATGCAGAGGTCAGTGGAAGCCACCTTTTCAGGCTCTGCTTCATTATGAATGAAGCAAAAAGCCCCGGAAATCACAGAGGCCTGTTGGAGGAGCCACAAGTTCACCCCAGGGTGCACAGTACGTGTTTCCAACCCAACATTAGGGTCTGTTTGACAGGTTTTCTTTGGGGGTGATGAGGGGTGCTAATTTCAGATACAAGAGAAAATCTGGTATAGGTCTCACATAAAAGTACTAGACTTTCTGGGAAATTCTGAAGATTAATGCCATGTCTGAGAGTCTCCCACTCATTATTTCCTGTCCACTTGTCATTTGGGTGGGGAGTGTCCTGAGGCCCCCTTGCTGGTAAAGCTCGGTCAGCCTTTCCTGTTTCTCTTTTCTTTTCTTTTTCTTTGAGACAGAGCCTCAAGCTGTCACCCTGGGTAGAGTACTGTGACATCACAGCTCACAGCAACCTCCAGCTCCTGGGCTCAAGCGAGTCTCCTGCTTTCACCTCCCAAGTAGCTGGGACCACAGGCTCCCGCCACAACTATGACGGCTGTTTTTTGGTTGCAGCCATCATTGTTGTTTGGCGGGCCTGGGCTGGATTTGAACTTGCCAGCTCAGGAGTATGTGGCTGGAGCCTTAGCCGCTTGAGCCATGGGTGCTGAGCCTCCTTTCCAGTTTCTTTGCTGGAATAGTGGCAGTGGTAGCTGAGCTCACCAACCTATATGTGGTGCTTGTGGTGGTGACTTGTCACTAACTATAGATGTGAACAGTGTATTGAATGCAGTCACCCAGTTAGCCTCATAACCGAATGCAAAACAGTAGGTAAGGCCTGGGGTAATGGAGGACTTGATATAGGAGTAAAAGCAGCTGGCTCATCTGGAGGTCCCTGGGTGACAGGAGCACAGGTGATCCACAGCCCAGGCTGGTCTGAAGGGTGTGCATGGGTTCAGTTCCTTTCATAAAGTTTTTTTTTTCCCCTGTTAATCAGGCCCAGGTAAGGTTCAAACTCATGGCCCGTGGTGTGCTGAGCCAGTGTACTAACCACTGAGCTAAGGCGCCTGAGCTGTGTATGAAGTTTTAATGATCTTTGCAGAAGCTTTATTTTTTTTAAATTTATTTTTTGAGACAGAGTCTTACTGTGTTACCCTTGGTAGAGTGCTGTGGTGTCACAGCTAACAGCAATCTCAAACTCTTAAGTGATTCTTTTTTGCCTCAGCCTCCCAAGTAGCTGGGACTACAGGGGCCTGCCATAACACCCAGCTATTTTATGTCACAGTTGTCGTTGTTGTTTAGCTGGCCTGGGCCAGATTTGAACCCACCAGCCTCGGTGTATGTGGTTGGTGCCGTAACCTCTGTGCTGCAGGAGCCCAGCCTGCAGAAACTCTTGAACGAAGGTACCATGCATGTGTGTGTGTGGTCAGTCTGCCCATTTGTTGGTTCACTGGAAGTTTATTAAGAGGGAAACATGCGAGCAAAGCATTTCTTATATGCCCCAAATGGTAAAAGAGCTATGAGTAGGGGACTGGCTGAACATGGAGGAAGGAACCGTCTATTTCTCCAAGCATGATGCTCTGTGACCACGGATTGGGGAGCAGTCTGCAGCACACCTTACCATATTAAAGGCTTTGAGAAGTTCTGTAGAAAAAGAATCTGTTCCACTTTGTTTAGCCTAGCGTTTATAACATACATAGGACTCTTTTTGCTTATCACTTATTAGCATCCTAAGGAATACTATTTGAGAAGTGGCAATACACTTGCCTTGTTCTGGGAGAACTGACCAGTGATTCAGAGAAAAAGTCACCTGACTCTGGATCAACACAGGTTGGAGAGGTTGTGTGTGGTGGGGGGTGGCAGGGAGGGGCCCTGGCAGGTGGCTTCTATTGAAGTGGGCACTGTCTGCATCCCTGTTGGCTTTGTGCTTCTGGAAAAGCTTTTGTCCTGGCTTGAAAATACTCAATAGCAGCTACATCTGTCATGCCTGGGAAGTAGCAATTTGCAGTGTGGGGGGTGAAGGAGCAGTCAGCGGACACTCCTGATTGAGGCCCAGCCTGCTAGGAGCTTCTCAGTGTTGGAGAAGGGAGGGGTTCTGGAGGCAGCTGCTTGCTAATCCTAGAAGTGGAAGGGAACAAGATTTAGCTCCCTTATCTCTTTTCATTCTCCTTTTCCAGTGGGGGAGGTTGTGTTGACCCTCAAGGGGACTGCCAAGAAGAAGCAGGTGGGCTGGATGTTTTCTGCCCTCTCCACTAAACCGAAGGGCCTCTGGAGGGTGGGCCAGGTCGGGGAGACACTTAGCTTTCCATTACCCAGGGGAACTGAGATGAAGGAATTTTTGGTTTTATTTAAGGAAGAATTCGGAGTTATAAACTAGATTTACTGAAGTTAGTGAAGTTTTAAAATTTGAAAATCTTAACTAGAATTGTTTTCAACTGTTGATAGCTGGAGGTGGATATGAGGGATTGGCCCAGTAGACACAAGCTGGGAAATGCCTGGGGGGCCTCACTGGATTCTCCACTTGGAACAAACCCAGGCCTAGGGAATTCCCAGAACCTGTTGGAGGGCTCAGGCCCTTCTGGTGCAGCTCTCTGGGAAGCCATGGTTATATCTAAGGAAACAAATGGGAATATGGGGGGGGGGGGGATTTGGCTATTGTACACTTCTAGTGTCCAGAGACCTCAGTGTTATTAACACAGGGCCAGGATTTCCTATTTCTTTTTGTTCATTTGATTGGTTGGTTGATTGAATTTCTTTTTTTTTGAGACAGAGCCTCAAGCTGTCACCCTGGGTAGAGTGCCGTGTCCTCACAGCTCACAGCAACCTCCAACTCCTGGGCTCAAGCGAGTCTCCTGCCTCAGCCTCCCAAGTAGCTGGGACCACAGGTGCCCACCACAACGCCTGGCTATTTTTTGGTTGCAGGTGTCATTGTTGTTTGGTGGGCCCGGGCTGGATTCGAACCCGCCACCTTAGGTGTATGAAATCTAGCACCCAGCCGGGTGATTGAATTTCAAGCTCTGCTTTTCCCCTTTTGACCCTCCAGAGGATCTATTTAGTCTACCTCTGGCAGGAGCAGTGGTGAGGTGTCCTTTATCTCCTAGTTCTCTGGCCATCTCCCTGCCTTTCCTTGGCCACAGCCACAGAGTCCCTGAACCTTCTGATTTCTTGCTCTTTGTTAGTAGAAAAAGGCTAGATGCTTAGTGGACCCCCTCCCTTCCCTGGGAAGTCTGGGTGGCCTGGCCTTGGTTTGGGAAGCAGGGGTGTTAGCTGCTGCTGCCAACTGGGGCTGTACTTGCAGACTCCCAGGCTCCAGGTCTCTGGAGGGACCAGCAGCTCTGATCCCCATGAGCCTGCTGTGGCCCTCAGGGAGGCAGTCCTTGCCAGGAACTGCTGAGCTCTCCATGTGGTGGGTGTGGGGCAAGACTGGAGAAGGCCTGGGAGCAGGGTATAGAGGACAGGATGACTCCCTCCTCCCCCATCAGCTGGGAATGCACCACTGCTGCTGGGAAAGACATTCCGGCCACTTCTGGACAAATTGGTCATTACGGAAATTCTTTCTTACCTCTGGGTGGGGCTTTACTTGTTCCGAAGAGTCTTCAGATGTGCTCTTTCTGGTCCTGGCAGTGAATGCTAAGCATTTACCTGCTGTCCCTCAAGGCCAGAAAGCAGGTCAGTGTCTGAGCCCCATTCCTGTCTTTGTTCTCCCCTCGCCTGTGGTTCTGACATCCCCCATCAGCTGGGCAGACGTGGTTCATGGGTGGGCATGTGGTTGGGGCGGGATGGTACTGTATCCTCACTCTCCTCTCTCCTTGCTGGGCCTCGGTTTCCTGTCATGGCCTGGCTTGCAGCTGTTTCACATCTGGGCCTAGGCAGAGTGTCCTGTGTCCTGCATGATGAGATTCCCAGATTTCCCTAGGTGACAGTTCCAGTTACTCCAGGCCAGTAGTGGGGAATTCCTCACTCCCAGGCAACCCAGAGACTTCCTCTGGACTCCTGTTTCCGAGTCTTGACCTCTAAGTAGCCTGCCCTAACCCCACCACCCCCAGGGAGAACGGTGGGAAGGAAGTCCTGCCAGAAGGTTGTTTTCCGTTTGTCAGTTAGTGGTCTTTGGTTTAAGAAACAGACCTATCTCCCCTTTGTCTTTAAAATCTAGCACCAGAAGCCCTACACTCTCTGATTTCCTTGGAAACCAGATTGGCAAAGGCTGGGTGTAGATACTGAAAGTCAGGAGGGGTCCCTAGGTCCCCTGTGCTGTTCTAGGGAGTCCACCTGGCTTACTGAGGGTCTGGGTGGTAGTCCTCACTCTGCCACCAGCTGGCTGAGTAACCTTGGTGAATGTCCACACTTCTCTGCGCCCCTAGTTTCCATTAAGGTGCTTTAGGTGGAAATAACGTTGCCACTGAGATTCTGTGCCCCAGAGAACTGCTGTGGGGATGTGTGTGTGGGGGGCTGTCGTGGTTCATCAGTAAAGTGGTCAGTCCACATGCAGACGGTGGAGAGCTGCTTGTATCCAGGCCCTTTCTTTGAGGACACACGGGTACAACAGCAGACCCCTTGCCTTTTGCCTATGTGAAACCGATGGGAGCTCGAGGAAGCTTTAATTGCATCTGTGTATTCCTTGGTTCCTATCTAGAAGAGTGGTTTGCACAGGTGGTGGGTAGGAAATAGTAGACTGTCAGAACACATAAGGGATCCTTTCAGTGGATGCCTTCATAGTATGTTGATCCCTACAGCAAGGTCAGAGAGGGGCAAGACCCACACGGTCAGATAGTGATAGAGCTGGTCCCTTAGGAGCAAGAACTTACGACAATAACTGTGCTAAGATTGCCTGTTCCCAGGTCAGCCTGGCCTTTTGCAATTGTGCCCTTGAGAGGCCCCTGTGTTGGCTGAAACCAGCCCTCTTCTTCCCCTTGCACTTTCCTTCCCTGACCTCCCAGCCACCTCCTGTTTCCCTTGTGGTGCTCCCACCTGCTGTTACTTCCTCCTCCCCACAGCTTTTTATTATGAAACATTTCAGATGTGCAGCAAACTCAAAAAAATGTATAGTGAACACTCATTTACCCAACTAGATTCCACCACTAGTCTTTGACTATGTTTGCTTACCAGGTCTCTTTCCATCTTTTATCCATTTACCAATCCACCTTATTTGGGGATGCATTTCTTAGTAAGTTGCAGGTGGCAGTACCCTTTATCCCCAAACATTTCAACATATATAGGCATTAATTAGATTTCAGTATTTGTCCATGCATTGTTTTGTTTTTTATTGGTAAAATTTACCAGTGAAATGCACAGCTCTTAAGGTACCATTGATGAATTTTGATAAGTGCCTTTATCTGTGCAACCCTAACCACTGTTCACATATAGAACAACTTTTATCACCCTACTAAGTTCTCCCATGGTCCTTCCCAATTTTTCCCACACTTACCCTTGTACGTAATTATAGCTCTGATGTTTTTTTCACCGTAGATTAATTTTTTCTGTTCTGGAACCTTATATAAATAGGATAATCAGTGTAAACTCTTTGATGAGGTTTGTCTACCTGGTGACACATACCATTAATTGTTCCTTTTTATACCGAGTAGTAGTCCCTCATGTAGATATAATTTATCCATTCTCCTGTTGATGAACATTTGGGTTGTTTCCAGGTTGGGGCTATAAGGAATAAAGCTCCTAGGAACATTCTTGCACAAGTCTTTTTGTGGACATAATGTTTTCATTTCTCTTGATTAAATACCTAGGAGAGTAGTTGCTGGGTTCTAGGAGGCTGTTACTTCTTGTTCCTCTCTCACTTTCTGCCCTGCCCTCTCATTGAGCTCTGTACCCAGCAATGGCAATGTGAGTTTTAGTAAGGGCTTTATTGTTCCTCTTGCTGGATGTCTTGCCCAGTGTAGGAATCCCCTTGGAGAGTCCACCTGGTGCTCTCCACTTGAATATTTACAGGGCTGGAGAGCTTACTACCTTATAAGGCTCTTACTATTATGGGATGGCTCCTGATATTTCCCCCTTGAGGACACATGTGGCTAATCTAGTCCCTTTTCTGTAGAATTTTAGGACTCTTACTGCTTCAATCCCTCAGTTGCTTCTTTAGGGTTTTTCTTCTTCAGGTGGTCACCCCAGTTTATTAAAGTTTCTCACGTGTCATAGTTCTCAGATCTTTTATATCCTGGTTATCCTCCTTTGGAAGTTTAATATTTTTTTCTTTTTCTTTTTTTTTTTTTTTGAGATGGAGCCTCAAGCTATCCCCCTGGGTAGAGTGCCATGGCATCACAGCTCATAGCAACCTTCAACTCCTGGGCTCAAGCGAGTCTCCTGCCTTCGCCTCCCAAGTAGCTGGGACCACAGGCGCCCGCCACAACGCCCGGCCATTTTTTGGTTGCAGCCATCTTTGTTGTTTGGCGGGCCCGGGCTGGGGATTTGAACCCGCCACCTTAGGTGTACGTGGCTGGCGCCTTAGCCGATTGAGCCACAGGCGCCGAGCCAATATTTTTTTCTTATGTGTTGCCCAGAACTAAGTACTGGATTCTTTTTTTTTTTTGGAGACAAGAGTCTTACCTCGTTGGCCTCAGTAGAGTGCTGTGGTGCCACGGTTCACAGCAACCTCAAACTCTGGGGCTCAATCAATCAAGTGATCTATCTACCTGCCTCAGCCTCCCAAGCAGCTGGAACTATAGATACCAGCCACAGCATCCAGTTATTTTTAGAGATGGGGTCTCACTCTGGCTCAGGTTTGTCTTGAACTCATGACCTTGGCCTCCCAGAGTGCTGGGATTATAGGCGTGAGCCACCACACCCGGCCTCTAAGTGCTAGATTCTAGATATGATCTAGATATCCATTCTAGATGTGTGAAAAGTACAGTGTGGATGGATTGGGATTCCTCTCTTGGTCTAGGTACTTGATCTGCCAGTGAACTGAAGGTGGTGTTAACTTTTTGGCAGCCACATCATGGCATTAGATTAGTTAGTGTTTGTAAGTATACCACAAATCTAAGTTTGTTAAGATACTCATTCAGCTTACAGTCATCTGCAGCCTCCGATATTAATAGCATTTATTGTGTGCCATTTCCTCATTTAATCTTTGCAACCACATGATGAGAAAGGTGCTGTTAAAATTGACTTAACAAAAACTCTTTGATATAAAACAAGGTTTCTTAGCTTCAGCACTATTGACCCTTTAGACCAGATAAGTCTTTGTTGTAGGGGACTGTCCTATACTTTGTAGGAATTAGCAGCAGCCCTGGCCTTTACCTGCTAGATGCCTGTTGCAACCATCTACCTATCTCTCCAGTTGTGACAATTAAAAATGTCTTCAGACACTGCTAGGTGTTCCCTGGGGTATGGGGGGCACAATTATCAAGGTGTAGAACCTAATCTCTGAGAAAAATATTTAAATAATATAGCTCTTCCTGAAGGGTAATCCGTGTTAGCTCTGTGGTATATACTTCCAGATTACATTCTTTACATTCCTAATTTTTCATGATTCTAATCTGTGTGGATTTCAGTTGTCATGGATTAGTTAAATAACACCAGTTCCCCAACAATATGGCTCAGATTTCAGTTGCCATGGTGTATTAACTCTGAGTAATTGTATATAATACAAACTTTGCTGTTAGCTTTTCAGTCCACCAATCACTATGTACATACCAGATGCTCATTATGGTCACTGCCCATCTGTTCACTTCACACAGACAGGAAAGTGTGTAGTTGTGTTGCCTCCTTGTCTCCTAGTGAGAAATTCATGACATTTTGCAAAACTGGACAATGATAGAGGGTATCGGTCAACAAAGATGAAATTTCAGCAAAGAAGTGGAAGTGTAGTAATGCTGGAAAGTGAAATTCGAGCCAAATGCAGTGAAATTACAGAATAAATACGTGACTATGGGAATGTCAACACTGCGGCCGTTCAGGACTAAGGTGTGTAGCCAGCAGCCAGGGGAGCTCATTAAAGGTGACCTGCTGACATCACTGGAGAAAGTGGTTTTGACAGAAAAGGTTGAAGAGGTCCCAGAGGAAGTGACAATGGGGGGGAAAAAGACTTCATGCGAAAGGCACTCTTGGAGGTGTTTCAGAACATTCTTTGGCAGAGGATAAAAACCTACAAGCTGATCTAAACTTAGGAGTCTGGCAGTTTGCGAAGGCATATCAAAGATACCCTTCCATATTGTATGTTAAACAACAAGAAAGCCAGCACTGTTCAGACTGTTCTAGATAAGCTTTTTGTTAAGAGATGTAACTCATTCTCAGGGATTCTTATGTCTTAGATTTCAGTGTAAGAGGTAGATATTAGTTTTACTATTTTTTTGTTTCCTTATTCATTTATAACTTGGCAGTAACATTTGTAATGTTTGGACAAAATTTTAAAGGTCATAGAACAATCATAAGTTTCCCCATTGATGAATTAGATTGCTTTATGTGGTCATTTTGATGTTCTGCATTACTGTTGCCAAGCAAGAACTGCCTGTATTTACAAAAGTGTGAGTGAACACACACATAGACGTATTTTTTTGTTTTTTCTTATTCTTCTGGAAAACATTTTACAAAAATGGGATCAGATTATGTATGTCAAGTTGTGGCCTGTTTTTGCTTGGAAGATTATCTTTGTGAATAACTTTGGAATTTAGATATCTAGATCTATCTCGTTCTTTTTGATAACTTCATGTTATTCTGTGGTATGGATATGCCATAATTTATTTCATTAGGTTTCTATTAATAGATACTTAGTTTATTTCCACTTTTTCCCCCAATTTAAAGTAATGCTAAAGTGAATATCTTTTTTTTTTTTTTTTTTTTGAGACAGAGCCTCAAGTTGTCGCCCTGGGTAGAGTGCTATCGCATCACCGCTCACAGCAATCTCCAACTCCTGGGCTCAAGCAATTATCTTGCCTCAGCCTCCCAAGTAGCTGGGACCACAGGTGCCCACCACAATGCTTGGCTATTTTTTGGTTGTAGTTGTCATTGTTGTTTGGCAGGCCTGGGCTGGATTTGAACCTGCCAGCTCTGGTGTATGTGGCTGGCATCTTAGTCACCTGAGCTACAGGCGCTGAGCCTAAAGTGAATATCGTAGACGGATACTTTTATAGGCTCCATTTGATGGATAAGGAAATTTAAAGAAGATGAAATAACTGGTTAAGGCCAGGCAGCTATTGAGCTTAGAGCTGGTGTTTGAACTTGGGGCAGTGTGATTTCAGAGCCCTTTTTTATAAACACAATGTTTTACACCTCTTTCCCATATTTAGAAGTAGCTTTTAAGGACAACAACAAATAATAAAAGAGTTTATTGAACTAGGCACAATTCTCAATGCAGTTATGTTATTATTATTGTTATTAATCAAACTGCAACCCTCTGAGGTAGGTGCTATTATTATCCCTGTATTATAGCCAAGGAAACTGGAGGTGTGAGGTTAGGAAACTTGACTGGGGGTCCCACAGCTAGTTAATTAGAGGGAGTGGGACTTCCCTCAGGCGCTTGGCTTCAGAGCCTTCTTTCTCCCTCATGTTATATGGATGTGACTTGAGTAAAATCTCTGTACGTGACTTTTTGGTTAGTTTTGGCCCATGTTTTTTCCTGTGCTGATACATTAAAAATCTACCTAGCACACTGACTGTCCTCTCCCCCCTTTTTATTTTTTTTATTTTTTTTGTGACTTGCAAGTTTGATAAGCTTTCTGTCTGCTCTACCTTCAGTTAGAGTAGATAGGAGCTTTTTGGTGAAAAAAAAAAGCTGGGGGTGGCGCCTGTGGCTCAGTGGGTAGGGCGCCAGCCCCATATACTGAGGGTGGTGGGTTCGAACCCTGTAGTCCCAGCTACTTGGGAGGCAAAAGAATTGCCTAAGCCCAGGAGTTGGAGGTTGCTGTGACCTGTGACGCCACGTAACTACCGAGGGTAATAAAGTGAGATTCTGTCTCTAAAAAAGAGGAAAAAAAAGCTGAGATTGTATTCATTGGTTTGCCACTGGAAGTGTTCTATGACTTTAGTCAATAAGCAAATGTTTATTGAGTACTTCCTAAATGCCATGTTTGGGTTTCGGATTTGGAATCAAAAGACGATCAAGACGTTGTCCCAGGCTCCCAGAGGTACATGGTCTAAAGTGGGAGGAAAGGTTGTCTTACAAATCCCACTGAAGTGTGTGCTGAGGTAGGACTTCAACAAGTGTCATGGGAACAGACAGGAAGAGACTCAGACCCTGCCTGGAAGTGGTCAGAGAGGCCTCACAGAGGAGGTGAGGTCCCGGAAGCGTGCAAAGACCTGAAGTCATGAAAAGGCTTGGCCTGTTAGCGGGCATGAAGTTCATGTAGCTTAGGTGTAGGGGATGTGGTGGGACCTGGGGGTAGAGATGATACGGGCAGGAATTAGGAAAGACCAAGCGAAGGAATTTGGATTTTAACCTATTTTAGCCAGTGGAGATGTTTAAGGAAGAAAATTGTCCTGCTCAGATTTGTGTTTCAGAAGGTGACTGGCTTATATTAGAATAGAGAAGTCTCCCATCTGGGAACCAGTTAGATAGCACCCAAGAGAAAGGGGGGTGCACCCAAATATGTGGCAGTAAGACCGGAAAAGGGAAGATGCGTCTGGGAGAGCTTCCCAGAAAAATATTGAATTGGTTGTGTGGTGAGGGAGGGAGAGAGGCTGAGGATAAATACTTTGAGATTTATATCTGGGAGCCTGGCTAGATGGTGATGTCATTGCCTTTTACTGAGATCCAGGAGCAGATTTGAGGGGCAGTGAGTTCAGCTTGGTGCATGTTCAGCAGCCTGTCCTAGATCCATTAAACAACGCTTTATTATCAGGCATTTATAACAACTGCAAATATTACCTAAGTGCTTTGTCATCTCACTCCCTCTTTTCTTTGTCATCCCAAAGGTCTGGCAGGAGACTTTGTCCATGTACCTTTTAGAAGTCTGGCGTTCCTTTGGTCTGTAAGTTAGTAACTGCTAACAAGGAAATGGAAGTAGTTTGCGGTGGCTTCTCAGGGAGCACAGGCTGCATTGTGATGGTCTAGTTCATGATTTGTCCTACAACTTTGCCAGAGACAGATGTAAAGTCGAGCAGTTTATCGTGTTTCTCCTTTTGCCTTTAAACCAGTGATTTTCAACCTGTGTGCCTCGGCACGCTGGTATGCTGTGAGAGGATCTTAGGTGTGGCACAAAAATTTTTAAAGATTAATTAAATTATTTTCGAAAGAAGTTTAAAGCACAGTAAGTAAAGAACTTTCTTTTTACTCTCTTTTTTTTTTTTGAGACAGAGCCTCAAGCCGTCCCCCTGTGTAGAGTGCTGTGGCATTACAGCTCACAGCAACCCCCAACTCCTGGGCTCAAGTGAGACTCCTGCCTCTGCCTCCCAAGTAGCTGGGACCACAGGTGCCCACCACAGCTATTGTGTTGGTTGCAGCTGTCCTTGTTGTTTGGAGGGCCCGGGCTGGATTCGAACCCACCACCTTAGGTGTATGTGGCTGGCGCCTTAGCCACTTGAGCCACAGGCGCCGAGCCTTACTCTCTTTTAAAATTTTTTTTTAAGAGACATGGTCTTTTTTTCTTTTTGTAGAGAGAGTCTGACTTTATCACTCTCGGTAGAAGCTGTGATGTCACAGCTCACGGCAACCTCCAACTCCTGGGCCTAGGTCATTCTCTTGCCTTAGCCTCCCTAGTAGCTGGGACTACAGGCACCTGCCACAATGCCCAGCTATTTTTTTGTTGCAGTTTGGCCGGGGCCGGGTTTGAACCTGCCACCCTCGGTATATGGGGCTGGCGCCCTACCCACTGAGCCACAGGCGCCACCCTTACTCTTTTTTTTTGATCAACATCATTTAAGTGTGCCACGAAAGTTTAACCATAGGTTCAAGTGACCCATGAGACAAAACAAGTTGAAAAATGCTGCTTTAAACAAACAAAAAATGCCAAACCAGTCCCTTATATCCTCTTAGTTGTAACATTTTTTTTTTTTTTGGTGTGGGGGAGAGAGTCTCACTTTGTCGCCTTTGGTGGAGTATAATGGCATCAGAGCTCACAGCAACTTCCAACTCTTGGGCTTAAGTGATTCTCACCTCAGCCTCCCAAGTAGCTGGGACTACAGGTGCCTACCACAACACCCAACAATTTTTAGAGACGGGTCTTGCTGTGGCTCAGGCTGGTCTTGAACTCCTGAGCTCAGGCAATCAACCTGCCCCGGCCTCCGAGAGTGCTGGGATTACAGGTATGAGCCACGGTGCCTGGCCTTTTTTTAACACCTTTGTTTATTTTTGTCTCTTGGCTAGACTGTGAGCCCCTGAGCCCCAGGTGCTTAGTTTGCTGCCTGGAGAGGAGTGGGCACCCAGGGAATGTGTGCTGCCAGGAAGCACAGCGGTGCCCACCTCTTCTTCCTGTAGGTCCTCACCGGCATGGTTCTGAAATCAGCTCACAGTTCCTTCCGTATCCTGAGAAGTGATTCTTCTAAGATTGGAATCTTTTTATTTAGTTCTTATAGAGTGATTTAGGTTAGTTCTTGGTCTAGCTTGGATTTGAGGTTGAAAGAGAGAGAGAGAGAGAGAGAGAAAACGTTTTGCTTCTACTGGCCTTAAGAGCATTCTCCTTGATAGGAAATATGGAACATAATACAGGGAAACATTCCCCCGACCTGTCCTTTTTGTATGGTAGAGCCTCTGTCCCCACCAAGGGGCCACGTCTTCCCTGGTTCTCCTCATAGCTTTGGATACAGTTGTAAGACATGCTTTGAGTAGCTCTGGCATTTTCACAAGCTCTGTCTATTCTCTTTTAAGCCCAAGCTGCTCTCTTTGGGTCTGTTCTGACTTACAGGCGGTTGTTCTTGTCTTTGGACACATCCTTTAACATCTGAGCTCCTGAGCCGTCCCTGTTCGGTGGCCCTACCATCTGCCACTGCCTCCTCCTGGTTTCTTCTTCAGAGGATTACTGTGTTTCAGGTGGTCAGAACTCACTTGTTAGAGCCTCAGGCCATATCTTTCCAAATGCTTTCCCTTTTGGGAGTTCTGCCCATACTTCTCCTTTGTCTAAACATTTAAGTATTGGTTTTCTTGAAGTCTAGGCTAAGCAAATTGTTTTTGTCCCAGCTTTTTTTCTTCCCTACTTTGAACTCTAAATTGATGAGGTTACTTCCTCCCAGTGTGGTGTTCTTGTTGTTATTGTTTTTGCTAACGAGGGTGTGTGTGTGTGTGTGTGTGTGTGTTTAAACATAGTTTACTAGAGTTTTCTTCCTGGAAAGAATTTAGTTCAAGGTAACTTCCCTTCCTTGTATCTTCAGCTGTGTGAGAGGGGATGTCTTTAGTAAGGTAAAATTTATCAGTTCCTCTGTTCCCGGCTGGAGATTTAACCTCTTATAGATGAGCCTGGTGTTTGTTTGTATTTGGGGACTTGAGCCCTGTCTTGTTTCCGGGCCATTTTTGCTGTGCAAAGATTGATTCGTATCATCTCCCTGTGCTTGAGGTCTCTCCTATGTTTCCACAATAATTATTTACCTTCTTGTTCTTTTTCCTTCTCTCCTCAGCCAGCTGTTCTTAGTCTCAGGCATGTGGAATTATGTGCCCCGGTGTTGTGTGTGGCCATGAGCTGCACTCTTGATCTGTAGGACCCCTTTCTTCCACTTTCTCCCGAAACACCCCCTCCCCTCCTGTTAGATCTGTAGATTAAGGTATACATGCCACGAATCTCATTCCACTGAACTGGGGTGATGAGATGAGAGTACCTTTATCTCTTGTAATTAAAATTTTTATTTGGCTTTGGCAGTTGCCCAGGGTCAAGTTGATGGAGCCTCCTGCTGAGGCCAGAAGCAGTGTTCCTGACCTTCTCCCATCTCAGTTTCTCTTGATAATTTGCCCATCTCTGTAGATTTTTTGACGTCATGCCTAGACTTTACAAAGAACATGTTGTATTTATTCCTGCCGCTCAGATCTTAGCTCACAGCCAGCTGGGAGAGTTTAGTGTATTTCCTTTCTACCACTGTCTGCCTTGTCTCCTAGGGAAAGGTGCCTATGTCTTATAAGCTACAGCTTGTGCAGTTGCTCTGATAGACAGTCTGCCCGTTTATCAGTAAGTATTTATTGCGACTCCTGTGTGTTAGCTTCTGCACTGGGCCTGACGGATGCGGAGATAAATAGGGCAGCCTATGAACAGAGCAGGGACAGGAGATAGGTCAGCAGTAAACTGCTGTTAGCAGCTTAGGGTTTGTTTGAAAAACCTCCTTTGTAGTGAGAAAAGAGCTCGGAGGTTAGAGTCCGGATTGGAGCTAAAACCTGGCTTTATCACTTCACCAGCCATGTGGTTTTGGCTAAGTTACTTCCTTGGGTCTTGGTTGCCACACCTGTACAATGACGTCAGCAATTGTCTCTGTTGTATAGGGCTATAGGAGGCTGCAGTATATAATAAGTGCACTTGGCATATGATCAGTGCGGTATAAATGAAAATCCTTCTTTGTCTTTCAAAGTCATAATCATCTGTTGAAAGAAAAGAAACATCTGTGACCCTCAGTCTTTCAGTTTCCTGCCTAAGACTCCTGAGTGGTTGGCACCCCCACTGTAAGCAGTGCTCACTTCCATATAAGTCAGGGGTGGTTAGCAGTAGTGGTCTGGGGCCTTGGGGCATAGGTTAGCATCTCTTGGTTACACCCTCTGGGAAGATGCCAGGCCTTCACATCATTGCTGGCACCTTTTTATTTTGGGCCATACTGGGCCTGTGGAGAGCAGAGAACCCTTCTCTGCTCACGTAGCCTGCATTCAGGGCACATGTAATTATGCCACCATTGCAGGCCAGGGGTTCCAAATACGAGACCTGAAATGTATTGCACTTCAGAATCCAAGCCCTTGGACTTAATTTTTAAAAAACAATTTATGCAGATAAAGATGCAAGTAATATATAAAGGTATAAAATGAAAAGAAAAAAAGTACAATACATACCTCTCTAGTACCAACTCTCTAGTGGTCAACATTAACTTTTTTTTTTTTTGAGACAGAGTCTCACTCTCTCCCTGGGCTAAAGTACCCTGGCATCAACCTAGTTCACAGTAACCTCAAACTCTTGGGTTCATGTGATCCTCCTGCTTCAGCCTTCTGAGTAGTTGGGACTACAAGTGCCTGCCACAATGCCCAGCTAATTTTTCTACTTTTAGTAGAGACAGGTCCTCTCTGTTGCTCAAGCTGGTCTCAAACTCTTGAGCTCAGGCAGTCCTCCCACCTTAGTCTCCCAGAGTGCTAGGATTACAGGTATGAGCCCCTACATCTGGCCCTTAACTATTTGTGGGTAAATTCCTCCAGAAAAAATTTAAGCATCCAGGAATTCATATATGGTCTCCCATCTGCCTTAAAAATAACCATAACAACAATAAAACCACACAAATGAGATTAATACTACACGTTCTGTTTAGTATTCTCCTTTTTTATTTTTGGAAATTAAAAAAATGCACAAAAGAAGAAAATGTCACCCATGTTAACTAACATTTATAATTAACCACTAACTTTTTGGTGTGTTTAGGTCCTGTCTTTTTTTTTTTTTTGAGACATGGCATCACAGCTCACAGCAACCTCCAACTCCCGGGCTCAAGCAAATCTCCTACCTCAGCCTCCCAAGTAGCTGAGACCACAGGCACTCACCACAACACCCGGCTATTTTTGGTTACAGCCGTCATTGTTGTTTTGGCAGGCCTAGGCTGGATTCGAACCCGCCACCTTAGGTGTATGTGGCTGGCGTCTTAGTTGAGCCACAGGCGCCGAGCCGTCCTATCTTTTTGAATAAACTTTGGAAAATTATTTCAGTAACACGAAGCACTTTCATTAAAAAGACAAATAGAACATTGAAGATTCCCAAGTACCTCGTTCCTTGTCTGCTTTTCCATTTATTAACATCTTGTTCTCTCCACTGAGGCAGCTGAGGCTGCATATGGATTTGCTATCATTTATATGACAAGCCTTTATTGATAAACACATTGTTACTACTTTTTGCCATTAAAATGCTTTATAACTATAATTTGTAGGAGAGTTTCCAACCGGGTAAATGCCAGGCCCAGGGCTTGAACATTTACGATTTTGGTAGATATGGTCAAATTCCTCCAAAACCATACGAGTTTATATTCCTACTGAGTAAATGTAGGAGAGAGTGCCTTTTCTCTCAGAATCTTTGCATAAACTCAGAAGCTTTATTTTGGTCAAACATGAAAACATTTTGCCCGTCTGAAATTATTACTGTTTTTATAAACATTTTTCCTTTAATGAGTTACATAGAGCATCTTTCCTTTGGCCATCTGTGTTTCTTTTTCTTTGAACTCCCTGTTCTTATCCTTTGGCCATTTTTTTATATTGGGTCGTTAATCTCTTACAATTGATTTGCCAAAATTAAGTTAGCCTTTTATCTGCATGTGTTGCAAATATTTTAAAAATTTGTTATTTGCAGTGTAACTTCTAGGCCTCTCGACCCCCCACCTCCTTCACTGAGCCTCTTTTTGTCTTTTTTCATTGTCCTATGAGAGTAGAGGATGACAGGGACCGTTGTCCTCAGCGGAGGTAGGCGCCCCATCTTCTGGGCAGTGTGGCATGATTGTTTTAAGGCTTTTGGTACTGGGACTCCCCATTGTAAGTTGTAGCTTTGTTTTAGGTGGGGGCATTTCTGGATCATCCTTATGAGAGTCTGAGAGTCGGTAACAAACAGAGAATTGCTTTCCCCTCCCAGCCGGAGTACGGGAATGTGCAAAGCAACATGAAGGGTCCAGGGTGGAACTTCTGTGTATCTTTTATCCTGCTGACCTAATAAGGCTTTTAAAATCTGTTAGATTTATGCTCAGATTAGGTTTCTAGGGGAAGACCATCAGTCACTCCTTGTTGAGCTTTGCAGAGGTTCTAGAGGGGGACATAATCTTTTCCTCACATGGAGAGGAAAATCAGTATTCAACCAAGATTTTGCGTATCTGCCATCTCTTAGGTTCTTGAGCTGGGCTAGAAGAGAAGTGACATCTCTTGCTCCTGCCTGGGAGCTGCTCTCTGATTCTGGGAGATGGGCGAGACCCACCCTTACCACTGTTGCTGCTTTTGTGGCAGCAGCCTGTTTTCTACCTTAGCGGCACAGCTTACGGTGTGTAATTAGAACGGTTTTCTTTGCACTTATTTACCAGGTACTTCCTTTTCCACGGTGGGATCACAGGCCTTATCTGTCATGTTCTGTGTTACATCTTCAGCACCCTCTACGCCAGCGTGTGGCATGTGCCGGGCACCCCAACTATTTGCTGAGTGGCGGCACTCTGTGACGATGGGATCAAGGGCTGAATGCCTCCTCCCTGCCGCCCTGTCTGGCTCTAGATCTGCTGCTTGGTGGAGCTGCCTGGAAGCCCCAGACATGTTTCCTGGCCGTAGGGCCTGGGAGTGTGCATGGCTGCCCACTGATGCAAATGTGGAGAGCTAAGCTTCTTTATCTCTTTAATAAGTAACATATGCTAAATGTAAACCTCCTAGAAAGTAAAGGTACATAGTGTAATAAATGTAGTCACCTGTGATTCGGAGCTGATTACTATTGCCAGTTTATTAATATCAGTGTCTTATCTTATTGTTTTATGTGTTTATATAGAGAGATATGTACAGATATAAATAAATATACATATAGAACTGGGTTTATACTGTACATAAGGGTTTGTAACTTGCCTGTTACTTACCGTCACGTACTTTTTGATAATTAAGTTTAACGAAATTACAGATAGGGATTTGCACTGCAAAAGAAAAAATAGCGGACTATTCCAAATGGTGAAAGTGATGGTGACTGACAATCTAGTAGACGCTTAGGCATCTATTTACCCATTAAACATTATTCTGAAACACCATTTTAAGACTATAGTTTGTATACATAATAAATTTACTTTTAACAAAAGCAATCTGTATTGTACTTGTTGTTGGGCGTTAAGTCTGTTAGCCATTTCTAGTTAAGGTCAGTAACTACCAGGATGTACATGTATATGAATGTATTTTTTATTTTTGGGAGGGGACAGGAGTTTGCTCTGTGGCCCTGGATAGAGTGCAGTGGCAACATCGTAGCTCATTACAACTTCATACTCACAGGCTCAAGCAATTCTGCTGCCTCAGCCTCCCAAGTAGCCAAGACTACAGGAACATGCCTTCATGCCCAGCTAACTTTGCTTTTTTTTTTTTAATAGAGACGGGGTCTTGCTCTTACTCTGACTGCTTTCAAAATCCTGAGCTCAAATGGTCCTCCCAGCTTAGCCTCCCAGAGTGCTAGGTTTACAGATGTGAGGCACCATGTGTATATTCATAAAGCTACATCTTTGATTAGTACCCTAGGGTAAGATTATAAAAGGGGATTCTTTTCTTTTCTTTTCTTTCTTTCTTTGTTTTTTTTTTTTTTTGAGACAGCATCTTACTGTGTCACTCTTGGTAGAGTGGTGTCACAGTTCACAGCAACCTCAAACTCTTGGGCTTAAGTGATTCTCTTGCCTCAGCCTGCTAAGTAGCTGGGACTACAGGGGCCCGCCACAACACCTGACTATTTTTTTGGTTGCAGTTGTTATTGTTGTTTAGCTGGCCCAGGCCAGGTTCGAACCCGCCAGCCTGGGTGTATGTGGTGGGCACCCTACCCATTGAGCTATGGGCGCTGCCATAAAAGTGGAATTTGGACATTGCAGAGCTTATATTTTAAGACCTTTCTGGCCTCCATTTCTGACTGTTGATGTTGTGGACAGTTCTTGGGCAGATTTTTGGGCTCTTTGCCTTACTGTGAGATGCTGGAAAGGGGGCTTTAGGAGCAACAAGAGCAAGATTCAGATTCCAGACCTGCCAGGGACAGCCGGCTGAAAGGCTTTGACTTGATGACTCAATAATGAGTTTTCTCATTCTTTCTTCCCAGAGTGGATATAAAGTGGGACCATTTGAAGGATAGTTGACCTTGAACAGTGTGGGGGTTAGGGGCACTGGCATCCCCCCCTCACAGAGTCAAAAATCCACATACAGTTTTTGATTCCCCACAATTTACTCATAGCCTACTGTTGACTGGAAACCTTACCAATCATACAATCAATTAACACATAATTTGTATGTTATATGTAGTATATACTGTATTCTTACAATAGAGTACTCTGGGGAAAAGGAAATATTATTAAGAACATCCTATTGAGTCGACTGAGGAGGAAGAGGCACCTGCAGGGGTGACAGAGTTAGAGGAAAATCTGTGTTTAAGTGGCCCCATGCAGTTCAAACCCACATTCAAGCATTAGCAGCACTCCCAGCGCCCCCTGCCCCCTGCCCACCCACCTTCCCCTGCTGCTTGCTGAGCATTGAGCTAAGGAGGTTGCTGGGACTCACCTGCAGCAGCCACCCTCCCGGTCCTTCTGTTTCCCATTCACCCCACAGAGCACCCAGGCTGGCTTTCCTCCATGTGGTACAGAACAGGCATCTGTGGTACAGGGAGACGAGTGGGCGGCCCTGGCCCATAGACATGGTGGGTTAGTGCACGACACACGGCGCCTTCCCCCGGCCCCCAGCTGCCTCCTGGGAGTGCAGAGGAGGTCTCGTCTGACAACACGCAGCACACACTGACAACACACTCAGCGCTTGAATCAGACATCGGCATCACGATCCTGGCACGGAATGAGAATCTCTCTTGGGAAGGGATATCTTCCTTCTCTTGTTACATGTGCACCCCCGATGCCAGTTGTCCAGTTTAGGTGGTGTGTGGTGGGGGAGCACAAAGCTGAGAGGCCAAAGCTGGCTTCCCTCCCGGTGTCCTGGGGTCCCCCCTCTGCATAGTGCCTAGAGCTATTAATAACACTTTAAGTGAAATGGGTGTGGTGTGATCCCAGCTGCCCACCCTAGTGAGACTCTAGCACATGGGGAGTGGGGAACAGAATAATAATAGGTATGCCAAGCTCTATTAGTAATTTACTAACAGTGTACATGTATGAACTCATTTAATATGGTAACCCCCTGAGGTGAGGGCTTTTATTATCCTCTTTGACAGATAAAGAAACTGAGGCACAAGGGGTCTAAAAACTTGCCCACATTCTTGCATCTAACAAGTAGGAGAGCTTGGGAAGAGGAATCCTTGGGGTCTAGGGCTTCTCTTTCCCAGTCTCTTCTTCTTATCAGCCTTGCTGGTGAGCAGCACCTCAGGCCCTGGGCTCTCTGCTGGGCTCGGCTTAGAATGCTGACCACTCACGAATCTTTTCATGTGGTGCTATGATGGAAGATCTCTCAGGGAGGGTAGGTGAGGGGGATCATGTACAACCTGAATTGGGTCTCATCCCTCTTACCTCTAGGTTCTGGCGGAAACAGAGGCATGGATCCCTGACAAGTTCTTCTCCAGGCATTGGACTCTGTGACCTGGCATCCAGCCTCTGCCACTGCTGGCAGGGGCCTTGCCTGTTGCATGGTAGCCTAACATGTGTAATAATTAGCCTTTTTTATAGTATAAGAGAATTTTAGGCACAAACTTCACAGGGCTAAGGCAAGTCACAAATTGGTTCCAGGCTTAGCATGAGCTTAAAATACTTCACAATCCTTCCTAGGAATTCCTTGACTGGGGAGGCCTGTGGCTCTTTAGTGGGAAGGCTCTTCCATCTTCCAGTCTCTGGCCCCAGAGCTATGGGCCTGGGCTTGTTGGCCTACTGCCCTCATGTAGGCCAAAGAGGCTGCAACCTTGGCTGCTGGTTGGATTTGCTGCTCACTTTGCTGGTGGCCCCTGGCTGTGCCCTAGGAATCCTGCCTTTTCCCCCATCTCTTCTCTGGCTTGGAGCGCAGGCCACCTCCCCTATTGTTCTTTACTTAGCCCTGTACTCCAGATTAGCACATTCTTGATTTCCTCTCTGAAGGCTTTCTGTGCCCCACATTCGTCTATAAAGCCACTTTGGTCCTTCAGGGCTCTACCCCTATGATGTCAGCTAGCCTGCCTGACAAATTTGAAGGTCTTGCTCTCTTATTGCTGGGGTTAATTTTCATATCCAGTCAGGGATATCTGAAAAACATGTGCCAGAGTGTATGTCGATTACTGTTCTTCATAGGAAACTCTCTGTAAGTTTCTCTTAAGAAATTAAAAATAATGTTCTTTCCGATTTACTTCAGGAGACCTCTGTGAGAGGGGACCACCATGGGAGAGAGTTTAATAGGGAGAAGAACCAACAGGACTAGAGACATTAGCTCAGGAATTCTAAACCACTGAGTGAGGGAAGGAAGAGGGGAGAAATTAAACAGAAATCAAATTAGATCTTGCCCTTTCAAAACTCAGGTTGGGAAGATAAGGCATCAACATGCAAAATGGTAAATTTCTTCAAAGTTAAAAAGTTGAAAATCCTACATAGAATTTCTGAAGCATCCTCATATTATTTCACAAAGTTGAATCTGGTTTTACTGATGAGGGAACCCTTTTCAGAAAGGTAGATTGGCTTGCTTGACACAGCCAGGAAGTAGAGAACTGGTATTCAGAGTGCATGGGATCCAAAGCCCAGATTCACTGTGCTTCATCAATTCATCTCTAAAAGGTGAAGAATTTGTGTAAGTCTGGAAGTACGATGTGAACCCAGCCTTGCTTACTACAGATTATCTTTTGCCTAGTGCCACGCAGTCTAAGAGCAGAAATTGCCGTGAGTGCTCTGTGTTCAGTGGTTGCCCCAGAGCGTGCACCTTGGTTTGGGCCTTGGGGCACCCTTGCTTAGCACAGTTCTGATTGGTTGGAGTGGGGATCTGATGTGCTGGTGTTAGTCACCGGGCTGAAGACGGAAACCTAGTCTGCAGTCTTGCCGGTGAGACTTCACAGGTTACATAAGCACGCTCCAGGCTCAACTCAGTGGTGACAGAGGGCCCCCCTGTGCTTTGGCAGTAATGCTACTGGGTGACAGTGATGGGTACCTTTCTGATCACAAAGGACTTTTATAGGTATTATTTCATTTGATGCTCACAGCATCTCTGTGAGGGGGCGGCTGGGCAAGTTCCATCGACCATTTCTTATAGACCCTCTCAAGGTCTGTGTCTCCCCCTGCCCGGCATGGGAGAGTTAGGTAAACTTTTTTCTTGGAAGTAGCAGTACTTCATCTTATAGGTACCCTCTCAAAGACTGTGCAACCAGAAATCAACAAATTTCAGACCAGGGCTCAAGTCTCTCCTGATTGTAAACTATAGCCACCTGTTGCCTCTGGGTAAACAGACAGAGGGTAATTTGACAACTTTGATTCTTCCTCTTTGGGCCACCGTTCCCCTGTGCCTGTAGGGGGCATCAGAGGTCCTTCCTGCTTGGCTGCTCTGGAAACGTGTCCCTGAACCCTGTGAATGTAGCAGTCTTACAGCATCTAATCTCACCGTGTTATAAGCATTTTCTGTGTTTCCCCTCGTGTCTTCTAGCCCCCTTACTGGATTAAGCTCTTTTAGATCAGGAGTCCTCTCTTTGGTCTTTACCATTCCACACAATGCATGGTCCGTGGTAGTAAGGGCTCAGTAAATGCTTACCAAACTGTATAAGATATGAATGAAATTGGTCTGTGTCTCCCCCTGCCCTCTTAGAGCATGGGAGAGTTAGGTAAACTTTTTTCTTGGAAGTAGTAGAACTCAGAACCTGTGCAATATCATCAGATGGCCACGAGGTGGCAGGGTGACACTGCGGGGACCTTGCCTTCTGCAGCTGTTGGCTCTGTCCCACTCCGTGGGAGAGACCGACCTATCTAGTTGATTCCTTCTGGACACCTGCTTGGGGAAGTGCCTCTGCAAAGTCTGTCTGAGACATTTCTGCCTCCAGCTTCTTCTAAAAGCTAGGTGGCATGGTGGAAAGGCTGTGCTTGGGAATGTACCAGGCCTGGCTTCTTTTTTTTTTTTTTAGACAGAGCCTCAAGCTGTTCCCCTGGGTAGAGTGCTATGGCATCACAGCTCACAGCAACCTCCAACTCCTGGGCTCAAGCGAGTCTCCTGCCTCTGCCTCCCAAGTAACTGGGACTACAGGTGCCCGCCACAACGCCTGGCTATTTTTTGGTTGCAGCCATCATTGTTGTTTGGCAGGCCAGGGCTGGATTCGAACCTGCCAGCTCAGGTGTATGTGGCTGGTGCCTTAGCCACTTGAACCACAGGCGCTGAACCCAGGCCTGGCTTCTAACCCTGGTTTTGCCTTGCCCCAGAAACTTACCCTTGGGCATGCTACTTCTCTGACCCTCACTTTCCTTATCCTGTAAAAGGACACACAATGTACAATTAGAAAAAGCCCAGCATATCACGGGCTTTTGCACGGCAGATTTATTGTTGGAAATTCCTTTGTTTACCTTTGATTGCCCTCTATAATCCAGCTGCATCTTGCCCATATGTCTTATTCATCAAGCTTCAGACACTTTCCATGAGGTCTCTTAGTCTTTCCTGCTGCATTGCCCCATCCCCCAACTCTACTCCTCGGTCAGCGCCCAGTTCCTGCCGCTTGCCCTGTGTGGATGCCTTTCCCCTGCCCATCCATTTTCTTCCAGCCTGTCCTCCAGCCCTCTAACTGCCCAGAGCAGCGAGTGTATTTATGGGACTCATCTTGACTTCTCACGGAGATGATAGTAAGTCTGTGAGGGGCCTCATTTTAATCATTTTGGCATCTGTGCCGTACACTCAGCAGACACTCAGTGATAGAAATGACAGCTATTATTAGTGAGCATGTCAGGTATTCTGCTAGATGCTTTGCAGAAATATTTAATTTAGTCTTTACAACAAGTCTGTGAAACAGAAGTTACTATCTCCACCTTACAAACAAGGGGTGAGTCAGGATATTTTCAGCCCCAAGCAACAAAAATATTCCACTGAAATCAGTTTAAATAATAAGGAAAATTTATTATCTTACCAAAAAGAAGTCTTGAGGGGATTCTTGGTGATATCAACAAGGATCCAGGGTGTTGCTTTCTCTCTTGGCGGCCTTTCTCAGTGTGTTAGTTTATCCTTGTATGCTGGCCCTCCTTACTGGCAACAAGGTGACTGCCGTGAGAGACAGTACAGGTTCTGTGTGCTTCTTTTAAAAGAACTTTCAGCAGATTTCTTATGAAGTTCTTGGCTAGTTGGGTCTTAGGCTTGTTCTCAAGCCAGTCACTAGCAAAGAGACTGGAATTAATGATACTGGCTTGGACTAGTCAAGATTTAGCCCTTGAACCTCGTGAGGGGCTAACCTCTTTTAATGCCCTCTAGCACCTGGTCCAGGGAAAAAGAGGGATCATAAATGAGGCTCAGTGAGTTAACCAACTTGCTTAAGTTTGCAAATCTGGTCAGAACCATGATTCAGACCAATATCTTGCCGACTCCCAAGGCCATCTGCTGGTTGATGGAGGTCAACCACAGAAATGGAAAGAACATAGCTCGGGATTTGGTGTGCTGGGTTTGGGTGATCTTGGAGGTATCTTTTCCTATTGACTCTGGAGTCTTTCCTCTAGAGTGACTTTCCATTATTGTATTGGCTTTTCTTAGTTAGTCTTGTCCCTTCCCCTCAGCCTGTGTCTTCTACTACCTGCCTACTGTTTGCCTTCTAGAATAGATCTCATGGCCTAAGCTGGAAAAGGGCCCAGTTAGACTGAATGACCCAAGGGCTGATCTCAGTGTAGCTGTCAGTGGCCCCAAAATGGTCATACTGAGGTTTCATTTAGAGCATATATAAGGCCTCGCAGGATCTGGGAGATGGAGTGGCAGGGAAAGTGCCAGCGAGAACACAGAGGGGGAGTTTGTGGTGTATTGGTGGAAATGTCAGGGCAAATAGGCCTTTGGGGTGGTACCGCCTGTCTCTTGGGGAGACAGTGCAGTTCTTAGGAAGCTGTTTGGCTTGCAGATGCTTCAGGACTGCCCCAAGGCCCGCAGGGAGGTGGAGCTGCACTGGCGGGCCTCCCAGTGCCCGCACATCGTGCGGATCGTGGATGTCTACGAGAACCTGTATGCGGGGAGGAAGTGCCTGCTCATCGTCATGGAGTGGTAAGCAGCCAGCTGCTCCTGGCTCAGCCTGTCCCACCTCCCACTCAGGTGCCCCACCCTCTGAGGACAGCCCAGGCATGGACCCTGAAGCTGAAATGTAAATGCATCATTTCTTCTGGGGGATGATGGAGAGTGGCAGTGGGGTATTGTGTTCACAGATCTCACTGTGGTTTTGTTTCAGTTTGGATGGTGGAGAACTCTTTAGTCGAATCCAGGACCGAGGAGACCAAGCATTCACAGAAAGAGGTAGAAAGGGTCTGTCGTGGGGACAGGCTTAGGCAGGTGGGGCAGGGCCTATTCGGGGAAGACTCTGGCTGCTGTTTCTTTTGGCATGCCACCACCAGCGAGGGCATTGTCCTAAGCCAACCAGGGCAGCTCCTGGTGTCTTTCTTTCCAGGGTGGGTAGTGGATGTGGGGAGCCTCAGGCTGCCCAGCGGTGGGTCTGATGCATTGGGCTTTGAAACCCAGTGATGCATCTTTGTGACTTTCTTTTACTCCCTCTTCTCTCCCCTCTCCAGAGGCATCAGAGATCATGAAGAGCATTGGTGAGGCCATCCAGTATTTGCACTCAATCAACATTGCCCATCGGGATGTCAAGGTGCCAGCTATTCATATCTCTTTACCTGCGTGCAGAGGAGACGGGTTGCCAGAGCCACCCTGCATCCTCCCTGCTTCGTTCCTGAGTGTGTCATTCTCTGCCCTGCTCTCTCGGCCCGTGGGCAAACCCACAAACCCAGCAGTGAAGCCCTATCTGGTCACACTCAGCCCTGTGGTTCTCCTCAGTCAGAACCTCACCCTCACACCCTTGGCTTCTGTGTCCCTGTAGAGTTTACTGCTGCTTCTCAAGCACCCTGGAAGCTCTGTGAGGGCAGGACCTGGTCACACAGAGCTGATGTTCCTCCTGGTGGGCAGCTCACGGGGGCTGGGTTGTTGGATGAATGAAGGAGGGAGGAACCATTCCCCTTAGGTTTCTCATAGCCCCTTGCAAGTTCAGCAGGGCTTTATTTGTCTTGTCTCTTTCTGTAGCCTGAGAATCTCTTATACACCTCCAGAAGGCCCAATGCCATTCTGAAACTCACTGATTTCGGCTTTGCCAAGGAAACCACCAGCCACAACTCTTTGACCACTCCTTGTTATACGCCATACTATGTGGGTAAGTCCAGAGGAGGCCCAGGGACCTAGGCTTCCCCGAGAACTTTCCTCAGCCCCTCCTCTTGGAGGTCCCTGGGGGTGGGGGTGTGCACAGAATCTAGGACAGTCGCACCCTGTGGACCTTTCCGGCGTTGGTTCTGGCGGGACTGGCTGAGAAGTAGAGTTAAGCTGGGAGTGAGAAATTGTAGGAAATTATCTGCCTGAGGTTATGGGCAGGATTGTGTGCACACATGCACAGGTCTGAGAAGAGCCACCATTTCCATCTGATTCTCAGTGGCATCTGACGTCCAGATCTGGTTCTGGAGCCTCAGCTTACTGGCACAGAATAAGCTCCAAAGCACATTTGTCAAATTAAACGGGCAGCGTAGGTCTGCAAGTCTCATACATGTAGTTCAGGGATTTTTTAATCTTCAGATTTTAGCTCCAGGATGCCTTTTGGAGGAGAGTGCCCTGTTTTCCTTCAGCCCTAGCCAGGTTATGGCTCTTCCTCCTCGCAGCCCAGCTGCTGCTTCCTCAGCATGGCTGGAAGGTTGGGATGGGGAGCATCGTGCACACATCTCCAGGGCCAGGCCCACCCACGCTGACCTTTGGTTTGCAGCTCCGGAAGTTCTGGGCCCAGAGAAGTATGACAAGTCCTGTGACATGTGGTCCTTGGGTGTCATCATGTATATCCTGTGAGTATGTGCTGGGAAGGGGCAGGGCGGGCATGGGGGAGCCCTTGACCTCTCCAGGACTAGAGGGAGAGGCAAGTGTCAGTGTTCCCCTGTGGATGGGGGATTCCCAGGGAATCCCCTCTTTGTCCCCTTCCCTTAGTGCTCAGTGGATTCTGACAGCTGACTGGTGGCTATAAGTTATTTAAAGGGGCGGAAAGAATGTGGTTTACAGACTTAGTGTGTGGATTCCTGGACCCTGTCCCTGGCTTTGCATGTTGTGCCTGTATCGATGAGCCATTATTTCTCTGTGACCTTTACAAGAAGAGCCCATTTCTCATCCTGTTCCCAATGTAGGGCCCCTAAGTAATGTTTGCCTGTCTCCTACTTCCCTCTCTTGATGCAGGCTGTGTGGGTATCCCCCCTTCTATTCCAACCATGGCCTTGCCATCTCTCCGGGCATGAAGACTCGTATTCGAATGGGCCAGTATGAATTTCCTAATCCAGAATGGTCAGAAGTATCAGAGGAAGGTATGAATCCAGTCTTTTGGGACAAGGGGAAGAACCTGTGTGTGGGGGGTGTGGTATGCGCACGCACATGTGCACACGTTCTTGTGGGCATCCATCTCCTGTGGGTGGTGTAACTGTGTATCAGCAGCTGTGCCCACACCTGCTGGCTGTGGCTTGCTAAGTGGTGTAGTGATAGTGGTCTGTGGGCAGTCTCCCTCTTTGAGTCTGGTTTCCTCCTGAAAACTGGGAGGAAGAGCAGGACAAGGGGAGTGGCCCCTGAGCTGTCCCTGTCCCTACCCCATCCCACAGTAAAGATGCTCATCCGGAACCTGCTGAAAACAGAGCCCACTCAGAGAATGACCATCACAGAGTTCATGAACCACCCCTGGATCATGGTAAGCCTGGCAGGCTGGGGACACCTGGGTCCCAGTCAAGGGACTGTCCCTCTGGATAGGGTCCTTGCCAGGAGTCTGCCTGCCCCAGGTTGTCACTCTGACTCTTTCTTCTCCCCTTAGCAATCGACAAAGGTCCCTCAAACCCCTCTGCACACCAGCCGAGTCTTGAAGGAGGATAAGGAGCGGTGGGAGGATGTCAAGGTGAGGGCTGCCACTGGGTGAAAGGAGCTTGGCGGGGGGTGGGAGCTCACTAGGGGTGGCCAGGGAGGGGCGGTGCTGGCTTCTGCACCCTCTCACTTCCAGGGTGTTTCCATTACAACAAGGGCAGTGGCTTGAGACACTTGCCTGACTAGGTTGTGGGTAGAGAATTCTGTGTGGTTTTTTTTTTTTTTTTTTT
>CAUYQV010059010.1:0-50677 GCA_963574575.1 Galagoides demidoff | reverse complement strand
AAATACTTCCATCAAACTGATCAACACAGCCTTCATGTCATTTTCTCAGTTATTGTTTTAAAACGTTCTCATTCTACTCTTAGAGAGATTCACTTGTACCCCTGTAAGATAAACCTCAAAAATGGTCCCTCCAATCCCCCTTTTTTTGTTTTTTTTTTAAGGCACAATGTCACTCTGTTGCCCAAGCTAGAATGCTGTGTGGTCTGCTCAGCTCACAACGACCTCAAACTCCTGGGCTCAAATGATCTACCTACCTCAGCCTCCAAAGTAGCTCATACTACAGGCACTCACCACAGTGCCTGTCTAATTTTTTTCTATTTTGAGTAGAAATGGGTTCTCGCTCTTGCTCAAGCTGCTTTTGAACTCCTGAGCTCAAGTGATCCCCCTGTCTCAGCCACCCAGAGTGCTAGGATTACAGGCATGAGCCACCACATCTGGCCCTTATTTATATTCATTTAACAAATATTTATTTACTACATGCTATAAGCCAGGCATCTTTTTTAAAAAATTCTCCTGAAAAAAGAAAAAGAGGCCACACACAGTGGCTCACACTGCCAATCTCAGCACCCTGGGAGGCTGAGATAGGAGGATAGCTTGAGATCAAGAGTTTGAGACCCGCCTGAGCAAGAGTGAGAGCAGGGCACAGTGGCAGGCCACCTGTAGTCCCAGCTACTTGGGAGTCTGAGGCAGGAGGATCATTTGACACCACTGCACTATACCCAGGGGAACAGAGTGAGAATCTGTCTCAAAAAGAAGAAACAAGAAAAGTAACACAAGCAAAAGACCTCAAGAATATTTTTATCATCTTTTTTTATGTCCGTCTGAGGCATGTAGGGCATGTAAGAGTGGAATGATAAAATGAATAGATGATATATTAATAAAATATGTTGAAATAAATCATCTTGTGACTAAGTACCAAAACCAAACAGTGCAGATTTAAATCCTCAGGTTTTATTCACTGTAGTGCTCTAAATATATGATAAACATTTAGCTTTCTCAGGACACAGAAGTCCTAACTATTTCTACTTCAAGGCTCATGGAATTTTCTCACATTATATTATTTGGTAATACTTCCATTTGAAGTTCTTCTATAATTCAGATTGAAGAATCTCCTCAGACTTTGTTCTTGTTCCCAACATTTATTGTGAAAGGGGCGATACTATACGTATAACCCTACTTCAATATAGAGCCAGAGTAATTAGATTTTGCATTAAATTCTCCAAGTCTCAGCTATTTTATTTGTAAAATAAAGATAATAATTTGCTAGAGTAACCTGGTTCTTTGTACCCCCAGTGTATCCCCAGCAATTAAAAAAAAGTAAATAAAAATTTTAAAAAGGTAATAATTTCCTCAAATTATTGTAGAAAAATTAAAATAATATACTTCAAATTAAGATGAGATCACATCAATGTTGTAAATAAAAATATTAGCCATTTTGTGTAAATTAAGAATGTATAGCATATTAGTCACTTTTGATCATATTGATCCCATTAGCTCATGGTTTTCTTTATGTTATTTACAATGAGTCAAAAATTAAATAAACAAATGAAAGCACAAACATTTCCAAGGGTTTATGTTGTGTTAAAAGCTTTTACCCAGAGTCCCTTATAAGTCATCTTAAATGTCATGGATTTAAGATGCTTTTATTTATCTTAGCAAAATGCCTTCAATTATAACCATTTTATGAACATGTAATACCTAGAAATTTAGCAGTCATTGAGTTAAAGAAATGAAGTACTATGCTAAGCTGTATTGTAAAAAGGTAAATCTTTCAACATTTTTTAATTCCACCTCTAACAGTAGATCTCTTTTCTGAAAGTTGGCTTAATGGTCTAAATGAGAGCCTGGGAACCTTCCACAATTCTTCAAACATCATTCTTTTCACTGTCCAATGTGCATTTGTTCAAATGATATGTCCATTCTTATCTTACATTTAGTTCATCCTTGTCTATTTGAATGTGCCTTTCTATTTTGTTTATTTTTCTTTTCTTTCTTTATTGAACTCTCATTCCTTTTACTAATGAAATATCTTTTATACAAAAATGTGTGACATGTTGCTTTCAGTCCTTCACATGAGTCTATTTCCTTTTTTGTCACATTTTGGCATTCATTTTAGCATCAGTAAGTGTATCAGTTGGTTACAGCTGCATAACAAAACTTCCCCCAAACCCAGTAACTGAAAGTGATAATCATTTATTATTACAACTTATACCCCTGTGGGCTGGGCAGAAATTGGCTGATTTAGGCTTAGCTTAGCTGGATGTCTCTGCAGATCACAGTAGCCTTGGTACCTGGGATCAGCTGAGCCAGGCTTGGCTTGCTTATGCTCTGAGGACCCAGTGAGGGCTCTGCTCTCTACTTTAAGCTGGGTTTAACTTGCCCAATTGGCAAAGGCAGCTCTAATCCAGGTGTCTCTTATCCTCATTCTGGAACCACAAAGCTAACCCAGATATTTTTTTTTTCATTATCATGGAAGTTACAAGATGACAGGCAGAAACATATAGGGGTTTTGAGATTTAGGCACAGAACTTTCATACTCTCACCTCCTCTTATTCTACTGGCCTGAACAAATCATATGCCACATCCCAAGCTGAGATGCAGACAGAGACACTCCTCCCATACTTAAAGAGCACTGATAGTTACACAGCAAAGTTTGTGAGTACCAGGAGGGATAAAAAATTGGGGCCAGTAATAAAATCCAGCATGCTAAGATTCCAGCAGATGTCAAAACAGCAGCATTTGACCCTTCCAGGTGTCCCAGTGGCCATTTTGTAATGCAAGGTGGGAACAGAAGGAACAGCTGCAAGCAATTTGTAGGATTTCATGGCTGGAGTAACACCTCTTCTCATGACAGACAGAATATTTACAGCAGAGATTAGGGTGCCCCACATAGTCTTTTCCATAATAACAACATTATTTAGGGGGGAAAAAAAGAACTTGGTTCTCAAGATTAAGTTCAAATTACTCATGACTCACTTTCACTGAGCTTTAAATGATATTTAAGAGAAAGTATCCTCTGGATGGCAATTCACCTAGCAGGCAAAGTTAGGATAAAGTTGACTCTAACTCTGAATGAGCCCAAATATTAGATGTAGCATTTAGACAATCTTATCAGCATTTTAAAACTCTCTCTTGTCAATACTTCTTTTTTGAGACAGAGTCTCACTGTCTCACCCTGGGGAGAGTGCCATGCTGTCATAGAGCATAGCAACCTCAAACTCTTGGGCCCAGGCAATTCTCTTTGCCTCAGTCTCACAAGTAACTGGGACTGCAGGTACCCACCACAATGTCTGGCTAGATGTTAGAGGGTCTCTAACCCTGAGCTAAGCGTACATCAGCCAATCAGGGTCTCTCTCTAGCTCAGGGTTCTTTTTATCAATACTGATGCTAATCTTTATATGTCTGCTCCCTCCTTTGAACAGATATATAATTCATATTCTCAGCACAAATGTAACGTAAGGAAATATAGAGTCTTGCAGTGTTTAAACAATCAGCACCATGATGAAAATGAGTGCTTTGAAGTATTAAACAAGAAGGGTTCTAGGTCATATGAGTAGTTGTGACAATACAGTGTTTCAAAATTTCAGCATAAAGGTCACTTCTTCTAACAGGTGTATTATATTTATATATATACACACATATGTGTGTATCAGATCTAAACTAAGAGCCATAGAAGTATTCAGTGTAAACTGTCCTATCTGCATGAGGAGACAGTAAAAAAAAAAAAAATAGAGAAAGAGATTGTCTAAGTAATGTCCCAAGATGCGTAGATGTGTCAGTCTCTCAAAGGGAAGTCTGACTGTAACGCTCCTCTCAGAGCAAAGTTAATCATCCGAACGTGCCTGCAGTCTTTGGCAGGGGCAGCCCTCTATATTTCTTACCTAGGAAAGGCAAGGTGACTCCTCACCTTAGTCACCTAGAGACTTCCAAACCCATTCATCTTTCCCCTATTTGTTCCTACGTTCAAGCATTTGTTCTGAAGGTTGGACCGGCAGCATCAGAATCCACTGGGGACATGTTAACAATGTAAAGTCTTGAGTCCCACCCCAGTCCTGCTGAACCATCAACTCTGGAGTAGACCCTAGTCATCTGTGTTTTCAGAAAGTCTTCAGTAATTATGACCCAGCTCAAGTCTGAAAACGGCTTTTAAGAACACAGACATGACAAATATTTCTAACAAGCAAGGAGAGAAATGTAAGGGAACCATTATTCTTCCTTCCAAGTAAGCCTAAAAGCAGTCCACTTGCTCCTTTTTCTCTCACTGAAAGTCCTGGATAAGTAATTAATCTAACCCCTCATACACACTAGACAGATGATAGGTAGATAGATGATAGATAATTGTTAGACAGAAAGACATGTAATCTGGATAAATAAAAATCAATAAAATAAAAATGGCTAAAGAAAAAGATACATCAATAAGGTAACCAAGCTAAAAGTATTTAAGAATGTGGTTATTTTTATGAATTAGGATTTAAATTTATATCAAGACAACCTGAAAGGTGGTGAGACTCACAAAAGTGTAGTCCACATGTGTGACGGTGGGAAAGAAGGAGGTGGAAGGGAGGGACAACCACATCCCTGCAAGCTGGTGAGGGGGGAATCTCAGAGATGCAGAATCTCTCTTTTGAAGCCATCTTTTTCTTCCTTAATAGCCCCATTCTTGAGCTGTTGTGAATATAAAAAGCACAGAGCCTTCAAAGAGTGAAATCCAGAGTAATGACATATATTCTCGTATGTATTGACGATCACTAGGCATGTCCCCAGAGAGATGAAGATGTATGCTCAGAATTGCAGGAACAGTGCATAGCACCTGGGGATAGAAAGGAAGGCCACTGGACCCCACAGCTGATGCTCTAATCCAGCGGTCTCCAAAGCACCCTGAGTTTATTCCGGGAGCTTGTAAATAATCCACTGAGGTGCAGGAACAAAATACCAGCATTTCTATTTATGTTTATTTCTACATATAAGTCAGAAAGAAATTAAGCTTTACAGACTCTAAGTAGATTTGTGGTTTTAAGACTAACCCTTGCAAAATGAACCTGTGGTTCAAGAATCTTCTACAAAAATCCAGTAAAGAGAAAAAATGTTAATAATATCCACTAAGAAGCTAGCCAATAAAAATTCAAATTATTAAGACAGTATGAAATGTGTACTTACAGCCACTCTCTCTCTCTCTCTCTCTCTCTTTTTTTTTTTTTTTTTTTTTTTGCAGTTTTTGACTGGGGCCTGGTTTGAACCCACCACCTCAGTATATGGGGCCATCGCCCTACTCCTTTGAGCCACAGGTGCTGCCTCAGCCACTCTTTTTATAGTGAACTTTGCCTTACATGTGCAGTACTTCATTTGAAATATTCACCAATGATAGTATCAAGCCACCATGATCAACAAGACATTAACCGCTGAATTTTTATGACATGAAGTCAAATCTCTGCTATTTAAAATAAAAATTCAGAATCATGCAGTTTAATCCGTTGAGTTTAATGTCTATACGTTTCTCTTGCAGTTTGTTACTTACTAGCAAAAGTCTTCAAAAATAAGGCAATAAAATTTTGAACCAATAAAAATGGCTTAAGAAACAGATAAATCAGTAAGGTAACCAAGCTAAATTCATTTGTTAGTAAGTGCCGTTGGAAGAAAATGCCTGGAGGACTTAAAAAAAACAAACTCAATTATACAACGTGTGCTATTTGTAATAGAGCTGGACAAATGTTTGTAATTCATCTCAGTTTATAGTATTTGCTGGATTCAATTTCAATAATGAAATACATAGTGACTTTTTATGAGCCACTAAATAAAAGATGTCCCAGAGGAGGTATGTCAACAGTAGATAATTTATTTAATAATGACAATGTTTATAGAAAAACTATAACAGTAACTACTATTGGAACAGTTACTTCAATGGAAACCCGTAAAAGGTTTCAGGGTAAATTTGCAGAGATGGAATGTACTTACCTTTGTGAGTTAGATATCTGCGTTGCATCCTTCACAGGCAAGTTTTTGCAGCAAGAAAGTTGAAAACAGTGGGGCCCTGTGTGCCATTCAAAGACAAAGCTAAAAGTAGAGCTTACAAAAATAAGAACTTTGAAACATCTTCGTGATAATTTTTAATTGGATAGCAGTATATTTTTTTGAAAAATTTGTATCGCAAAGATACAACTGATTATCTTATCACAGAATATAAAAGAGCTGAGCGGTGCCTGTGGCTCAAAAGGGTAGGCACCAGTCTCATATGCCAAAGGTGGCGGGTTCAAGCCCAGCCCCGGCCAAAAACTGCAAAAAAAAAAAAAAGAATATAAAAGAGCTAACAAATTTAAAGGGGAGTTGCGTAGTTTTCTTCTACAGAAAGACAAGTGTTCCCAACTTGGTGATCTTTCCCGTAATGACAACAGCTGTCATTAGCATGCCGCCTAGCACTAACCATAAACAGATCACATTTAATATGCCCTTTCAAGGTAAAACTGGTGTTTAATTAATAAGTGAGAAAAAATTGCTTTTTCAAAGGAAATCATGTTCCAGAAAGAACATTTTGGAAATGAATTGTTTGGAAATGTTTCTATTACTAAGTGATTTTGTTGCTGAAAATTATTTTATCCATAAAATAATCAGTTCAAAAGGCTTACAGTTGAAGAGTATCACTGGGTTTTGAACCAATTTGTCAAAATTGTTAAAAATATAAAAACGCAATATCTCCCATTTAGTTTTAATGAAAAACTGATGTCTGGAAATACAGAAATTTACTAGCCACCTTTCAACCACAATCATAGGATTGAAAAGTAAGCATCATATTTAGTAAATGCAGGCAATAATATTTTCTCCATGTTGAACTATTATTGAAGTATTTTTTTCAGCTATTACAGTTAACTTAGTACCAGATCTTTGAAATGCTTTGTCACAAAGATTCAGACCAAGATTGTCTGTAATAAATGTTTTCAATCACAATTCACTTCCAAAAATATTATTGCTAAAATTTTGTAATGAGTTTGAGGTAATAGATATCCCAACAACCCTGATTTCATCACTAATATTAAAGTACCACAACTATGTACCCATAAAAATTAAAAATAGAATCAAAAATATTTGTAATGACATCAAAAGGGGTTTTACATTATTAATAAATTTAATTCATTTTAAATAAGAATTTTATCTAAAAATGCAGAAGTCCATTTTAGTTCTTTTCCTTTAGAAGGATCTTTGAACTTCATCGGGGGAAAACAACGTCATGAAAAGGCACGGAAGAAGGGAAGAACAAAAACAATTACCATCAAGAGTTTTAAAAATCATCATATTCCCAGATACCATAATTCAACTTCTGACCTTCTATTATTACAAACAGATAGTTTGAAATGGAGAAAAAAATTCCATGCACCAAGACCTTCATTTCCACCTTATTTTTAATGAATTTTTTAAAACTGAGAAAAAATAAAATGAAGAATAGAAGACTTTGCAAGATTGAGAGAATAACTCTGCATGGTCTCCACTAGACAAAATAATTCAGATATAACGGTGTCTATAGTTATAATGAGGGAAACTCATTCAGGTATCTAAAAATTCAGATATAATGGTGTCTATAGTTATAATGAGGGAAACTGCTGAACAATGACTTTGACCTTGAAAATAGTAGAATACAAATTGATGAAAACAACGCTTAAATAGGAAGAAAATACAAAAGCATTTATGTGTTTTAAGGTGGTTGCCTTTAGACAATTTCATTACTAATTAATTTTTTCTTTTTATATTTCCCTCCAGTAAGCATATAATAGAGAAATTAGAGAAAAGGAAATGCACGTAGCCCACATGGTTCATGTCCTTCCTGGTGTCTAGGGTCACTCCCAGGATTCTCAGGCTCCAGCCCTCCTGCTCCTTCAGCAGGGAAACCTGCATGGTCCGTGGTCTGGTCACTCTAACACCCCCCAGGGTGCCTGCCCTTGGCTCCCTGTGGATCTGCCCTTCCCTCCCCGATGCCTCCGGTTCTAAGCTGCTCTGCCACTAACTCCACCCCTACTGCCCATTCATATCACAGCTTCTACCTCTGCCTGCCAAGTATGGGAGACGAAAGTCTGGGCCAGGGCTTCCTGCCTTGAAGCAGAGGCCTGGCATGCCACTGGTACTGTCCCCAATAGGTGCCCTCTACTTGCCCTCAGACACTCTCCTTCAAACATTTTGAGACAGCCCTTATGAGATGCCACTTGCTGTTTCAACTCCAAGGATGTTTTACTTGGCTCGTTTGACGTGGCCTAGAAATAAATCATTAAACTCTCAGCTTGTTTGTATTTACCAAGACAGACTTCAGAAGGAGATCTTCAACCACCCCTACATGTCCATCAGCGGTGGGATGAATAAATTCACTGCGGATGAATATCTTGTCTCCATAATGGAATACTACATGGCGAAGAGAATGAACAATGCCCAGGTAACAGCATAGAAGAGTCTTACATACAGACACATTGTTAAAAGCAGAAAGTCTCTGCCTCCCTCCCTCCCTCCCTTCCTTCCTATCTTGTAACCACATTACATATGATTCCATTTACATCAAGTTTAAAATTCGGCCTTGCTAAATAGCTGTTAGCAAACAGGATGGTGAGGTGGAGGAGAAATGAGAGGGCCTGGGATGCAGGTGAGTTTTGCCTCTTCATCTTGGTGCAAGGGTTCCCTTTCCGAAAACTCACTAAGCTGTCCATTTAGGATTTGTGCACAAGATTATCAAATTATCTAAATTTTTAACTTTTTGTCTTAAAAGAGTGACTGTTTTAAGTTGCTCTAAGCTACCATGGTTGGCCCTACAATACGGAAATGAGGTTGTTATCTGCAGGTGAACTGACTCCCTGTGGCTTGTTTGGCCTCCTCTTGGTACTGCGGGCTCTGAAACTGTTTGTTCATTTGTTTTATCATCATTTGCTCCTTTCATACTTCACTATGATGTTGTGTTCCCCGTTCAAACCCTTTGTTTCTGTGTGAAACTCTGACTGTCCTTTCCATTTAGAATAGGGTTCTCCCAGGTTGTATAGCATCCAGGGGCCTCTTTTTATAACCCATGGGCAACGTTCCTGTCTATCTTGTTAATGGGTAAATTTCACAGCCTAAAATTTTTGCACCAATAAATATAATCCTAACATATCATGAGTAACCATTCCTCTACCATTCTGAAACCTTATCATGGCTATGGCTAGTGTCCTTTCTTCACGACCTGTGAGTATAACTCAAATTTGTTCTGATCTCAGAGTTATCCAGTATTGTCTTAAGGAAGAATCACATAGAGATCAAGCTTTTGAGAATGGGCCAATTTAAATGGTGCACACGTAAATACAATTTGATTAACCGATTCACTTTATATGTGCCATACTTAGGATTTTTAAAACAATAATGTTATATTGTGTTTATCTAATCCTATCTGGACTGTTCAGTGACTCATTCTTTGGTATTTCTTAGACCAGACAAGGTTAGGTTCTGTTTACTCAATTCCCCAGCATAAAACACTTCTTCATAGTATTCACCTCACCTGGAATCATCTGATTAAAATCTGCCCCACTCTACTCTAAGGTAGTGTTTTTCAACCTTTTTTTATCTCATAACACACTTGAAACTATAAACTTCTGTGCCATCTTTAAATTATGTTGATCAAAAAAGGAGTAAAAAAAACCCAACATACTTACTGTGCTTTGAACTTCTTTCAAAAATAATTGAATCATCTTTAAAACTTTTTCGAGGCACACTGTCTGAAAACTACTGCTCCAAGGATGTGAATCCAGGGGAGTGAGTTCTTTGCTGCTACTGATATAGCCAGAGCCAGAATCAGCACATTATGGTTAGTAAGTAAATTTTTGCTGAGTGAATGAAAAAGTGACTATGGCATAAGCATCACATGCGATATCATTTAAGTCTGAAGTCTGCTTCTAATCAATTGCTTATTAGTGAGCAAATCAAAAACCTCCCTGAGCGTCAACATTCCCATCAATACAACCGGGAGAGGTGTATCTGTCCTGCTTACCCCATGAGAGCACTCATGATGACCAAGCAAGAAAATACATGTGAAAACCAACATTCATAGATATCATTATAGAGATATGGTTTCTAAGGACTGTATCTGTCTCGAACATCTTGGTTTGCCTTAATACATTAGCTGTGCAGATTTAAGGAAGAGGAAATACTGTTTGCATTCCAAAAGGTATCACTCCAAACTGCCTCTCCATCCCCTTTCCCTGTACTTCCTGCATGTTTATTACTATTCAGCATAGAATATGTAATTATGTGTTTATTGTTTATGATCTGCATTGGTCACCCGGAATATTAGCTCCTTGAAGTGAGGAATTTTGTTTGGTCCACGGCTGTATCACTGGTACCTGCAACGGTGCCCAGCTTCACAGTGTGTTCTCCATGGATATTTGGTGAATGAACGAAAAGAAGTTTGGGGAGACGATGGGTACCGTGAAAGATCAGTATTCAAGTATCTGAACCGTCTCCTTGGATGTTGCTGGTGCATTTGTAGATGGTTCTAGCACTGCAGAGGCACAAGTTGATTCCTAGTTCACAATTTGATCCCCTTTCAGTTGCTTAGGACCTTTCCAATGCTAAGTCACAAACGCATCCTCTTGTGATGACTTGGAGCATGACATTCTTGCCGAGAACCCAGAACAGGTGTCTTTGCTCTTCTCTGATATTTCTCTACAATATTCCAGCTCAAACTCCAGCAGGGGCGTTCAGCCCTCTTTCAGGCACTGGAAACTTTGGGAGGTAATTTCTCACTCTAGCCGAGTCCCAGCTGGGTGGCCAAAACACAAAACATTTGATCCACAAAAAGCAATGGATGGGGAATGTCTCCCATTACTGGGCCAAATACGAAATCAAATTGACTAAATCCTTCTGGAATTCCACATGCAGCAATTTCCCTAAGTCCCAGCTCCACACTTGTGGTTTTTTTATGGTTGCAAAATGTAAACTCTTTAACACTTCTTCCCAATTTGTAATTTGGTCCTTCAACCTGGCTTCAAGGAATGCAGAGAGAGTTTGAAAAGGGACGAGAAATAAGCTTCATACTATGGAAGCAAAATTGTAAAACAATTAATGAACTTTTTCCTTGTGATATAAACTTAAATAACCTACAAATATGGTTATATCATATGTCCTTAATTAAGTTGGATGGTCACTTTTGAGTTTGATTATTCCCATACTATTGAATTAGAATGTTTTAATTAGACTCTACCTATGCATCAGTCTGAGTTGTATGGACACAGAATTTAGGCAACATCTCTGGGTTTTCTGTTTATTCCTCTCCCATAGTTTGAAATTAAACCTTTCCTCCACCCCTGTATCAGCACAACTTTTACTTGCGATTTTTTAAAAAATGGTTTACTTATCTACAGTTTTTAAACACTCTAACATGGCAACCGTTGGTGAGGAGCAGTGTCTCACGCTGTAATCCAAGCACTCTGGGAGGCCAAGGCTGGAAGATAGCTTGAACTCAAGAGTTCAAGACCAGCCTGAGACCCCATCTCTACTAAAAATAGAAAAAAATATCCAGGCATGTTGGCTCATGTCTGTAATCACAGCTACTCAGGAGGCTGAGGCAAGAGGATCACTTGAACCCAGGAGTCTGAGGTTGCTATAAGTTATGATGACATCACGGCACTCTACCCAGGGTGACAGAGTGAGACTCCATCTCAAAAAGAATTTCTTAAATAATAAATAAATAAAATAGCAACTGTTGCAGGCAAAGGAAGATTCTTTAAATGGAAAGTGCTTTGTCCTGACTGGGGCAGACAAAGTTATATTAAAATTGCAGCTGGCTCTCCCTAGGGCTGTGTGGCTTGAGCAAAATCCTTTCGCTACTCACCACTGGCTCCTTACCCACCTGCCTCGTCTTTGTCTTTCTCTCTCTTTCCCTAGGCCAAGGCTGGGGCTCCAGTGTTCACACACACCAGTAGTGAGCAGATATGGGTAAATAGATGAAGGCCCACATTTCAGCATACGGCCCACCCAGCAGGCAATACCAGGCAAATGTGATCTTAGTGATAGATTTGCCAAATGTGGCAACTGATTCAGTTTTCACTTGGGTTGAGATATTTGAATTTAACTTACATCCAGATTTTTAATTGTGCTTAAAATATCTTTGAAGAATTGCAATGAGTTATAACATTGAAATGAAAATCGGGCATACCAAAGCATAGAAGCAGGGTTGTAGAGCATCAATTCAAAAAGTGCAGCAAATATTAGTCACCGTGGGGACAAGTGGACTTCTATATGCTCTCAGAAAGGACACAAAAAGCAGAAAACACACCCCCCAAAATTGGTTAGTTGGACTTCATCGAAATTTTAAACCTTCTGTCCTTAATAGTCACTGATTAAAAGATAAAAGGCAAACCATAAGGTGAAGAATATATTTGCAATATAATATATATACAAAGGACTTTTGTACAGAATAATAAGATAATCTTCCCAAAATATCTGCACAGAGAAAATAAGATGTACAAAAAGCTAATAAGACTATGGAAAATATAAATTAAAGCCACAAAAATATACCATTAAAGGCATGTTAGAATGGATAAAACTTAACCCAAAATACCAGCAATACTACACTTCAGAACATAGAGGGGCACCCGGAACCTTCATATCCTCCTGCTAGTGGGAATATAATGTGGTATAACCACTTTAGAAAACCAGAGATTTCTTAAAAAGTTAAATATACTCCATAGCCATTCCACATCTAGATATTTGCCTGTAGGAGATGAGAATATTTGTCCACATGTGCATATATGTAAATACAGAGCAGCTTTCTTTAAAAAGCCCAAAACTTAGTGTATTAATTTCGTTGGACTGCCATAACAAATTTCCACCAACTGTGTGGCTTAGAACAACAGAATTTTTTCTTTTTTCTCACACAGTTTAGGTGGCTGGAAGCCTAAAAACAAGATGTCACAAGGTTGGTTCCTTCAGGAGATTCTAGAGGACAATCTATTCTATGCCTTCCTCCTGTCTTCTGGTGGATGCTGGGCAATCCTTGGCATCCCTTGATTGAAGCAGCCAATCTCTGCCTCTGTCATCAGGTGCCCTCCTGTATGTCTCTGTGTATCTGTCGTCTTCTTATAAAAGTACCAGTGACTGGGTATAGGGTCCACCCTAATCCAGCTGATTTCATGTTAACATAACTAATTATACCTGCAAACACCCTTTTTTTTTCTTTTTGCTGTTTTTGGCCAGGGCTGGGTTTGAACCCACCACCTCCAGTATATGGGGCTAGCGCCTTACTCCTTTGAGCCACAGGTACCACCCCAAAAACCCTATTTTTAAATAAGGTCAGATAGTGGGTGTTAAGACTCAAATGTCTTTTGGGGGAACACAATTCAACCTGCTACCCTGGGAGAAAAAATGTCCTATGACAGGTGAACTAATCCACACCGTGGAATTACTGCCTACCAATAAAAAAGGAACAAACTACTGGCACAAACGACAAACCCAGAGTTATGACAAGTAAAAAAAGCTGCACCTGATAATGTACATACCTGTGATTCCATTTACATAAAATTCTATAAAATGCCAATTAATACATAGAAGCAGAAATCAGCTCAGTAGTTGCAGAGACTGGCGGCTGAGGGAGAGAGACTGCAAAGAAGCATTTTGGAGGTGAGGAAATGGATTCCCTTTGTGTCACAGGGCAAGGGTGATTTAAGTTACCTTGTTATATGGACAGTTTCCTAGAATTCAAGAACGTTTTTGAAAAGGCTGAGATTCATGAAAAACATCACAGTCTAACCACTGATGAACTGAAATGTCTTCCCATGTCTCCGAAACCTCTCTGAGCCCCTGAGTAACTAGCAGAACCCCCACCCCCACCCCCACCCCCGGTTGATGTTCAGCTGCTGGGTCAGAAGTGAGATCCCGCATATACAACAGTAATTGGATCTACTTAACCTTAATTTGTGCCCAGGGTTCAGAAAGTCTTTTTCCAAATTGCCCCTGGAAGCTTTACACAAGCTACTTTTACATTATTGAGATTTCCTTGCTTTAACAGTGTTGCCTATGCTGGGTTGAAATCAATTTGCTCCATCTCCCAAGCCCCCCGTAGGCTCCTGATCTCAACAGGCTGCTCAATTTCAATTAAAAAAAAAAAAAAAAACCCACGAGGCTGTGGATCAGAGTCACACTCTACACGAAAACAAAGAAATAACAGATTTATATGAAAGCTTACTTGTTACAAGTCCCATTTCACTTTTATGAGTAAAAAAGACTAAATTTTTTTGGAGACACTGGAAGTTTGGATTTCACAATCCTGTCTTTTTCCATTAGTTCCACTTACCAGGCGGGTAGGTTGTGTCCCCAACTAAAAGGGGGGGGGATATCCAAATCAGATAGACCTTTCAAATATTTTTGAGACAAATGTTGGGATTATATACATTTAGTTTTATTTAACTGTATAACAGCTTTTTCACAGCTGACTTTTCCTAAAGTTGAGAAACAACTATATTCACCTCAGGGTGAAGATGACAGAAATGATTTTACAGAGTGTAGACCTGCTGACATTTATTTATCTTCACACAGCTACCATCGTGTCATCTTCATATCAATCAAATTCGCCAGTTTAATATTCACAGCAACCTATTATGCCTCAAATAGTGATCTCCTTATTTTAAAGAGTAGGGCACTGGCTCCATATGCAGGAGGTGGTGGGTTCAAACCTAGTCCCAGCCAAAAACTGCAAAAAAAAAAAAAAAAGAAAGAAAGAAAGAAAGAAAACTCGCTTTAAGATGCATCTTGTCATTAACAGACACCCAGAAATTTAAACCACAGGGTTTCCCAAAAGCACTTTGAGAGAATAGTTAGTATTTTATTTTACTAGCTAGACAGCACTGGGAATTTTAAGAAGGGGGTCTGCTTTATTCTCAGCAGAGAAGAATGGGCTGTTCTCATGATGGCTCGAGAGCAACTGGCCCCAACAACATATGGATTATCCAGTTAAGCTGCAGTTGCTGGTCCGCCTCACTTTGTTTTGTTTTGTTTTGTTTAAGACTCAGGAAGTGCTGACATCATGGTGGAAGTATAGAATTTAATTTCACCAATAAATCAAATTTGGCTCAAGCTGTTAGTAACAATGTCACATTTACAGAGTCAAGCTGAGACCAAATAGCTGAATGGATTGATAACAAGGAATAAAGCTTTTCACCTCCACGCCCCGTCGTTACTCAGGCCAGGGCCAGCACCGCAGAGCTCACCGCTGCTCACGCTGCTGGCTGGGACTCGCTGGGCCCAGCAGTAGTCAAAGAACCCACCACATAGGAATCCACAGAGGCGGAATTATGAGGACCGGGAGGCTGAGCGTTAGGTTGTCAGAATCAAGTAAAGGGCCAAAGAGCTGGATGTGGGCAAGAGAGATGGGAAATGGGAAAGAGCAGGTTGTAAAGGTTTTAAGGGGAAAAGAAAGCTTTATTTTTTTAATTTATTATCTTATTTATTTTTTGAGACAGAGTCGCACTTTGTCACCCTCAGTAGAGTGCTGTCATGTCATAGCTCACAGCAACCTCAAACTCTTGGGCACAAATTATTCTCTCGCCTCAACCTCCTGAGTAGCTGAGACTACAGGCACCCACTACAACATCCAGCTATTTTTAGAGACAAGATTTTGCTCTTGCTCAGGCTGATCTCGAACTTATGAGCTCAGACAGTCCACTAGCCACTGCCTCCCAAAATGCTGGGAGAAAGCTTTAAAATGGTCGTAGCATGGCAGAAAGGGCCAGCTACCACCCCTCTGGGAAGCCCTACTCAGTTCCCGCTTTGATACCAATAGTCAGTAATAAAGGTCTAGACAGGAATGATGACTGATGTTATGTGTCAGCTTGGCTTAAACCAAGGCACCCAAAAAGTTGGTCAAATACTATTTTAGACAATTGTGTGAAGGTATTTTTTAGATAACATTAACATTAAAATCAGTAGATTTTGAATAAAGAGATTGCCCTCCATAACGTGAGTGGGCCCAATCCACTCAGTTGAAGACCTTAATAAAAAATATTGAATGTCCCCAGACTTCAGCTGTGACTCCCCGGCTCTCCAGCCTGCCATCCTACCCGGCAGATTTTAACTTAGCAGCCTACACAATCACACAAGACAGTTACTTAAAATAAATCTCTCTCGCACACACACACACCTCTTTTTTTCCTCTTTTGCCCTCTTTTCCCACCATTTCTACACTCAAGACATTTTTATCCGTATTTGTATATCTTCCATTTCTTTGAGAGTAAGAGGCATCTCCACTGCTGATCCTCGCTGTTAAGTTCACATAAACTTCCTGTTCAGTCCTTCAGTAGCTTGATTTAAAAATTCTTTCCTTCTATGCTTTAATATCAGGTCTTTAACTTCTCCACGGCTTGTTTCCTTTGAATGTACATATACTCATGTCAAGTTTCTTCCATCCTAAAACATCCTCACTTCAGCCTCACCTGAACGGTAAGTTAACACCATAGTTTTATTCCCCCTTTCCAATCAAACTTCCTTCTTAACTTCTGATTTTTACTCTCTCCCCCACTCCGCTGAAAAATGTTTCAATAACCATAATGATATTACTAACTAATAGTCTAAAATTTTTTTTGTGGACCAAAATCACAGTGATAATCATTTATATACCTGGTAAAACGTTTTTAATTTTTTCTCATTATACCTTGGGAAGCAGGTATTACCATTAACTTTGTCATTCATAAAGGAAAATCAGGGCTCAGAGATGGTAAGTAACTTCTTCAAGGTGGCACAGCTACAAAGTTTTAACCACATAGATCTAGCCTCTCTTACCATGTAGTTCTTGCTGTTGCGTTCCCTGGCCTTCCCTGATGTCCCTGTCCCTATGTTCCTGTCCCTTTTCTCTTTGCAGGCTCCTGTTTCCCACCTGGGGACCCTGCTCTCTACCTTCTCTCTGTGGTGACCCAAAATGCCTTAAGAGCAGATCTATAGCTGAACAGCTTTAGGGACTCTGTTCTTAAATTGCCACACTATCAATGGGCTGCCTGTAGGGGGGCACAGGCCTGTGGCCCCACAGAAGTGTGTTCTGGGGGAGGGAAGCTGTCTGCACCTGCCGTGTCCAGCCGGGCCTGAGTCATGCCACGAGTCCCCAGTGGAAAGCAAGGCAAGAAGAAGGGACAAACGTGCAGGGAATGCAGAGAAGGAAACCAAGCCCACGAAAGGAGAGAAGTGACTCCAGGAGAGGAGAGAGGCGATCCCGGAATCCTATCCCAAGAATTTAGTTTCATGAAGGGAGTATGTGACCCTCTCGCCACACTTAGTAGAAAGCTGGCGCACCTCCAGCACAGCCTGTTGGGTACCCACAGTGGTTCCAGCACTGTGTGAAGAATGCTTCTCTCACAGCTGCGGCGGTAATACCATACTTCTGAGATTTCCCTAAGGTTATCATCTGAGATGGACTGATTCTCATAAATGCTCTCAATTCTGAAAAATACCTGGTTACTCACCCTGATAATATGTTTATCTTTTAACAAGTGCCACTATGCCCCATGGATTCATTACAGTAAGACCATCAGATGTCTTTATTGACCAGTGACAGGATATTTGGGGGATGTCAAATCAAGCTGGATGGATAGTTGTCTTCTTTCCTTAGAGATAAAGGCTGATGAAGGGAATGACCCAAGCAGTCCATGATTCTACTACATTGGCTCATAATCCTGATCTTAGGTGCACTTGGTTCTTTCCATCTGCATTTCCAAGTTTCTCCAGGCATCCAAAGTCTAATCTCCCCATTCCCTGGGAGAAGTAAATGGAGACTCCATCACTGCAATGACTGTCTCTACCATAGAAGCCATTATGCTCCTGATCAGAAGCTTTGCAGCACCCATTCCCCCCACTTATGTGAAGAGGCTGTCAAAAAGCTTCTCTTAGCAAAGCGGTGTTGAGTTACCAACAGCTGTTAGCCGTTCTCCACAGCCAGGCTCCAGTCTAACGGGTTAAAAGTGTGGTGGTGTCTAAGGGTAGATGCCCTATAACCTGGACCTCCTGGAGACAGGCTGTCTTCAGTAGGGGAAGGCTCTCGTGGTGGGAATTACAGAACCTGGCAAGACAGCAGAGAGATATTTCAGGACGGGTAGGCTTTCCAGTACCCAAAATAACAACCAGTGGGAGGCTGCCTACATGGCCCCCACAGAAGGTCAAGCCACCCCTGCTCTGTCAGCACGAGCTCTTTGAATCATCTCAACACTTTCGATGTAGCCAAGCTCTCCCCCCCTGCACTGTCCTTCTCAGGTTTTAGAGTTATCTTTGAAATGGAGAGGCAATCAGAAATCATTTATCTTTTTATTTAGACTTGATAGAGAATGTCAAATGGATAAGGCACAAGCTAAGGGGGGAACCAGCTCCCTCCTTGGGCCCACAGGACCACAAAGCTCAATGTGGGGGCACCCTTAGAAATGTAGACCTCACATTGCCAAGATTGCTCCCACAAATCCCAGTTATCTGAGGGATACCCAAAATGTTCCTTGAACCACTGGTTCTTTTCCCTCAAACTGAGAGATGTAAGTATGACAGCCATCCACACGCAGAATTCCTCTCCCACTACTCACTTTCCATTCCTGCCAGAGGCTCCAAGACACAGCAAGTTAAGCTAAAGATTCCCTGGATTCCCCATGACATAGCAGCCATGCTTCCGAGAGGTGCTGCAGCTTGTTATGAGAGATGCCGCACGTGGTTCCTGGAGGGTGTATTTTCATTTAGTCTGGATGCTTGGCACACTCCAACCATGAACAGAAGCCCAAGGTAGAAATAGATGGTGTGACTGGTTTAATCAGGGAGTGTTGAAAATGTTTAATCAATTAATGGTGATAATAAAGTGTCTCATTGGAAGCTAACATGGCAAATCCCCAAGCTGCAGGACATTCACGTCCAGCCTAACAGCTCACAGGCATTCAGGATGACTGGTAGGCAGACACAAGAGCTATGCAAATCATGAGGGTTCCCTTTTATGTTTACATTTGTGCACATTTCTGGCTATTTTTGCAGATAGGCAGAGTAGCAAGCCTGCTGATAATTTGATCTCTCTGTCAGAAGTGAAAAATCATTCACTCTTCCCAGAAACCTGCTCCCCATCCCCCCAGGGTATGGATGTAATAAACTGCCGGGTGGTGACTGTGCAGACAACCGCCACACGCGTAACCAGCATGGGGATTTCTAGGGGAAAAATCACTACCAAAAAATGGCAAGAAGAAAGAAAGAGGTCAAAGGACAAGCAGCATACGATGAGATAAAATTTTAAAGATTTCATTCAGATAATTGAAGAGTTTGTGACACGGTCCTAAAAGATGTTGCAGTATTTATTTCATTGTCTAACTTTGTTTCCTAGCACAGAAGCTCCTGAAGAGCAGGGATCTTTGTCTGTTTTTAATCCCTTCTGTGTCTCCAGTGTCTCCACCGCTGTCTACTATGTGTGAACAACTCAGAAAATATTTGTCGAATTGAATGAATGACTCTATTCATCAGTCAACAAATATTTAAGAAGCAAACAACTTAGTACACACCCTCCTCCCTTCTACAGTCCCCATTTCCTGACTTTTTTTTTTTTTTTGAGACGGAGCCTCAAGCTATCGCCCTGGGTAGAGTGCCATGGCATCACAGCTCATAGCAACCTCCAACTCCTGGGCTCAAGCGAGTCTCCTGCCTCCGCCTCCCAAGTAGCTGGGACCACAGGCACCCGCCACAACACCCGGCCACCATTTCCTGATTATTGTGCTATTTGACTTCTATAGAATTTTCCTTTTGGGGGGGATATATAAATATCTTAGCTTCTTCCCACTCCATGAGTTTGACCTTTATAAAACCCCAAATTTTAATATAAAAAAGAAAAAAAAACAGTAATAATCTTATGCCTCTGTTAAGTAAACTGAACTATTAACATATCATATAAGAAGATAATCAATCTTTCTACTAATAGTGTATTTTACAGGAAACAAATGATCTAAAAGTGTCTGTCTAGAATCACCTTCTTTTCCTCACTGAAGTTACCAGAAGTGTTCATGTTTATTAAATATATTGAGATATATGTATATAGCCTCAAAATAAAATAAGTAGGTTATTTTTTAAAATGTTGTCATTATTTTAAAAACAGTCAAATTATAATGGATATATATTTAATGTAAATGTCTGTTTGATCTAATTCACCACTTAAGGACTATCTTAACAATGAGATACCATCACACATCTATTAGAATGGCTAAGATCCTAAAAAAAAAAAAACAAATAGTGGTAAGGATGTGAAGCAAGAGGGACCTTCATTCAGGGCTATTAGGAATGTAAAATAATACAGCCACTTTGGAACGCAGTTGGGTAGTTTTTCTACAAAGATAAACATAGTCTTGCCATCCAGTTCAGGAGCCACACTACTGGATATTTACCTGATTGATCTGAAAACAAGTCCACACAAAATCCAGTACACCAATGTTTATACTAACTCCATTCACAATCTTTTTTTTTTTTCTCTTTTTTCTGAGACGGAGCCTCAAGCTGCTCCCCTGGGTAGAGTGCCATGGCATCACAGCTCATAGCAACCTCCAACTCCTGGGCTCAAGCGAGTCTCCTGCCTCCGCCTCCCAAGTAGCTGGGACCACAGGCACCCGCCACAATGCCCATTTCTTGGTTGCAGCCATCATTGTTGTTTGGCGGGCCCGGGCTGGGGATTCGAACCCGCCACCTTAGGTGTACGTGGCTGGCGCCTTAGCCGATTGAGCCACAGGCGCCGAGCCGAATCCAGAGTCTTAGTTCTTTCCGCAGTACCCTGCTGTCGTTAGGTTAAGGCCTTTGTGGGAGTGTGTGTTTCCCGTTAGCCGCTGTTAACCGTGCAGTCACCCAACTCTGTGACCTCCCGCGCGCACCTCCACTGCACAGATAATCCCCCGAGTCCAGTCTCGGTCTCTCAGAGACTCCTCACTGCATAGGGCCTCTGGCCCGAGTCTCCCAGACCCTTAAGTAACTTATCCCATGTTTGAGACTTCGCCAAAACTACTTGAGTTTTTATAATAGTTTTTTAGAGAGGGGGTTCTAGTTCTCTGGCCTGAGCCCCAGTGCCACGTAACTCACTGCAGCCTTGAATTCCTGGGCCCAAGCGCTCCTGCCTCAGGAGAGACTATTATAGCACCTGCAATGCCCAGTGAGGCTTTCTAGCTAAACACACACAATTTTAGAAAAGAGAAAAGAATTAAAACATTTTGTTTTTCCTGGATGTGTATCTATTGGAATAGTGTTACCTTTGAGGTCTAGGAAACAAATTTAATTCCACATAACTCTTATATAATTCAATGTTGTTAATTAGGTAATGTTGTCATATTTTCCACTGAAGGTTTTTTCTATCCCCAAGAAGCCCTTTACAATTCAATTTAAATTTATCTCAATTAATGCTGCATCTTATTTGAGGTGAAAGCTAAAAAATAAATAATAAGGACAAGTGAGACTATTGCACATGGAACAGTTGAAGGGCGTTTTCAAGACAAAGAAAACCAAAACTCATTTCTGATCAATGGACTATTTATTGCTACCATTACCTTTTAACACACAAAATATTCTGAAGTACAAGGTATATATGCCAATACTGCTTTGACCTGGAAAATTACTTGCTTTTAGAGTACACATGTATATCTAAATGATAAATGATTATAATGTGTGTGTACATATATATTTACCCCTAGATACTTAGAGAAAACATGCTCTTTGGTTATTAGTTAATACACTGTTTATGGTGAGATGCAAAGTACATGACTCTCAAATTACAGAACATTTAGAATTCTTAGGGAAGTTACAGGAAGGAAGTTAGGAGTTTCATGATTAGATAAAACATTCGGGTGGAATCACTACTGGGCAGCACTCAAAATCATCAATGCTGTGAGGGTTGATAAAATTTGGGAAAATGAGTATGGGTTTAAATCCTGGCTAAAGACATCCTTTCCTATGTGACTCATTAATTTTATAATCCAATTATCCTCCTCTTTAAGGAGATTTCTGGGCACTAGTCATGTCTCCAGTTTGAGTGCTGCTCCCAGAGGCTCTCATATCTCACGGTTCCTTACCTCATGAGAGCTCGTGTGGTAATTGATATCACAATACACACTCCACAAACTAAACTGACAATAAAATAATTTGTACTTGCCTAAAATGAGTTTTGAAAAGGATGTTAGTTGCTATTTTGTTAGACCATAGAAAGCTGAGGCTTGTCAGGAACAGTATTGCAGGAACTTCTGTACTGGGCAGGGAGGAGTTTGGTCACTGGCTGATCTCCAAAACCAGTGTGAGATTCTGTGATTCTAGGTGTCTTGTATATTTAATGAACTCAGTTGTGAATACCCACAATTATTATTATTGCCCTAATAATACTAGGATGTTGTGTCATCCCTGGTCCCTTCAGTGAGTGTGGCCTGATGATAATGAGTGAAGAGGTCGGGGGACTAGCCAACACGGAGTGGCTGGGAAGTAACCAGGGCCGCCTCTGGGAAGATGGTCCCATTGCCCTCCTACCTGTAATAACTGCAATTAAGAAAATATTGATAACCTAGTTCCGCAGTATTGTTATGCATGGTGGCAGATACAGGGAGATAAACAGAGGCCCCTGCTCTCAAGGAGTTGGCAATCTAGTTGGACAGCTAGGATCAATACTCCCCAATTAATTAGCTAACAATTAAGGGCTCACCCATGGGTACAGTAAAATAGGAGTTTTAAGATAATGTGAGTGTCCAGAAGAGTTGTATTTGAGAGGCAGGATTTGAGCTGAGTCTTGAGGCTGGGCTGAGTGAGGCTGGGAGGGGAGATGAACGCGCTCCCGTGGGCTGCTGGGGAAGGTGAGAAAGGAGCAGACCTGGGTGGACGTGAGAAGATGACACTCTGCTGGTGAGAAGGAGGCTTGGCCCCTGAGTGGGGCAGGGAGGAGAGCGGGCTTGAAGGGAGCAAAGGGCAACAGTAACAAGTACAGTGGGCAGCCTGGGCAGGCAAGATGGAGCCACACGCTTTCAAATGCTAGGAAGGAGGCTCTGAAAGCCCGACAAATGGTGGTCTCCAGTGGTAATACCCAGACACAGCCAGCTTGGATCTTCTGGACATCTGGACATCGTATGTGTGGGCTGTGGGCAGATTCAAATGCAGACTCTGGCCACTGGCAGCTTGGTGAAGTCCAGTTCGCTTCAAACTGCTTGGCTCCCAGCGTGCTAACAGGCGTGGTGCTTGCAGACTCATGCCTCAGAATACTCTCCGGAGGCCACAGTTTGGGGGGGGCCCAGGAAGCTTTCCCAGACAGCTGCTGTGTGTGGGTTGCGGTAATGTGGGCATCTGTCCAGACAGGGGTATTACTAAGATTGTTATCTTAAGCATGATGAAACTCAGCTGGTTGCGGATAGAGACCAAAGACAGCAATTCTTACATTTAGATTTTTAAAATTGACTTTCTATCTTCAGTTACAATTTCAAAATAAAATTTCAATTTTCTAATCAAATTAACAAGCCTTTGTATTAGATGCCATCCTCTTTTGAAATTATTTCAGTATCATTACAATGAAACATGTGTAATACAAAATACTTATTGGTAAAGTGGTGTCTTATGTAGTCTTCTTTTGACGAGGACGTTGAGATTTTTTAACTCTCAGAATTTTCTTGGTTTTTTGATATTTTTTCCCTTTCTTTTGCTTTTTCTTTTGGTTGATCTGTAAAGAGTGGGAAGGAAAAAAGGGCAACATTTCTAAATCTTACCATTTTATTTCCCTTTATTGGCTCGAGGCCTATAGCTCAAACGGCTAGGGCGCCAGCCGCATACACGGGAGCTGGTAGGTTCCAATCTAACCCTGGCCCGCTAAACAACAATGACAACAACAACCAAAAAATAGCCAGGCATTGTGGCCGGCACCTGTAGTCCCAGCTACTTGCAAGGCTGAGACAACAGCATGACTTAAGCCCAAAAGTTTGAGGTTGCTGTGAACTGTGACGCCAGGGCACTACCCAGGGTGACATTTGAGACTGTCTCAAAAAAATAAATAAAAAATAATTTGTCTTTTTTTTTTGAGACAGATTCGGTCACATTCAGTCACTCTGGGTAGAGTCCTGTGGTGTCATAGCTCACAGCAACCTCAAACTCTTGGGCTCAAGAGTAGCACAAGCACCTGCCACGATGCCCGGATAGTTTTTCTATCTTTAGCAGAGACAGGGTCTTACTCTTTGCTCAGACTGGTCTGCAACTCCTGAGCTTAAGCAATTCACCAGCCTTAGCCTCCTGAGTGCTATGATTATAGGTCTGAGTCACCACCCCTGGCTATATTTGGACTCTCTTAAACGTGGTATTTCTTTCTCTTCAAAACCAGTTGAGAGCTGTTTCTCGCTCAGAGGAGATCTGTTAGACTCTCTACTTTGTGCACTTTGAGCAGGAGGCAAAGCCTCCCAGCTGGCCATCTCTTGTCTACTCTCCTCCTGACCTTGCTTACCACCCGCCTGCCCCCCCACCCCCCCGCCACACACAACCCTATGAGGTTGCTGTTATTATCATCTATTGATACTTTTTACATATGAGGAGGCCAAGGCTTGGACAAGGTGACCTGCCCAAAGGTGGACATCTAGTATATGGCAGAATCACTATCTGTCAGACTCCAGAACCCAGTCCCCAATCTCCTGACCAAATATTCTGTGGTTTTCTTCAAATCCAACTCCTTACTTAGTGCACCGTGCAGGATTCTTCCCACGGGGTTGTGGTCTACTTGTCTGCCTTCATGCAGCCCCTTCCTTCTCTTTATACACCCTCCAGCCACAGTACTGAGGGCCCCTGAATACAAGCAAGCTCTCTCACATCCTACTCTTGGTCCTTCCTGGCCAATTACTTATCCTTCAAGACACGAATCAAATATTACCTGATATGAGAACCTTCCTTAACACTTCCTCCCTCCCCTGTCCTTCCTCTGTAATCTCCAAGATTCTTGTACAGACCTCAGTATTTGTTACATTGTTTCATTATTAATTATTGATGTATTTTCTACTGAAGGAAAGGACTGTAGGACCTCATTACCTTTGCTCCTCCCTGTACCATTCAGTTTGTTACATATTCATCCTATTGAATAAGGAAGACTAGCTCCCTGTCCTCACAGAACACACCTTCTAGTGGGGACAGACGAGGGATACTATGTGCAGGAATATAACTTTGTTCAAAGAACAAAATAGAAGCACAATAACATGAATGAAAAATGTATCTTTAAAAGAACTACACAGAGTCTTATCTTCCAAAGTTAATTTCTAAAAGAAAAAAATTTCTGGGCCTCCTTTTCTTTTTTTTTTTTTAATTCCCATATGTGCTATGTTCTTCCTTTTCACCAACCCACCTGTTTCTCCCACTCTTTCACTAATTTCTTCACAGCTGCTGAATTTGGGTCTAGACATAATTGATCTCCATTCTTCATTGCAGCGCTGCCAAGGAAGGAGAAACATGATGTTATTCCCCTGTGTAAAATTTAAATGCCTTTCTCCAGAATAATGAAAATCAGTATGAAATTTGCTGACTTTTTTCCTAATTAAACTATTTATAATGAAATGTTTTCTTAGGAAAAGATAAACAGACTGATTGAATGTTTTAAATTACTTTTAGCAGACCCTCCAGGAGCACTTTAAATATTTTTTCCATAATTTCTCTGTGTAGTCTGAGAGTAAGAATAGCCATTCTATAAATCATCTCTGAATTAGATATCGAAAGACTTAAAGTAGACATATCCTCTGACCTAGCAGTTCTAATCTCTAGAGAGTTATTAACAGAAAAGGATTAAAGATGAAACACTGTCACAGTAACAGTTTGGTTTCAATAGCAAAATTTGGAAAGAACCTACATTCCCAACAATAAGCATTGGTCATGCAAATTAGGGCACATTCATAGTATAGAATATAATTTGGCCATTAAAAGTGATATTAGGAAAAAATCATATTACTGGAGATTTACTGACATGAGCAAATGTTCATGATACAGTGTTAAAGAAAAGGCAGAGTATAAAACAGTATTAGTACATTATTTTATTTGTGTATATATATTATGTATATAAACACACACACACACACATATATATTTTAGACAGAGCCTCAATCTCTCACCCTGAATAGAGTGCAGTGGCATCACAGCTCACAGCAACCTCCAACTCCTGGGCTCAAGTGATTCTCTTACCTCTTCCTCCCAAGTAGCTGGGATTGCAGGCGCCCACCACAACACCTAGCTATTTTTTGGTTGCAGCCGTCACTGTTGTTGGGTGGGCCCGGGCTGGACTCGAACCTGCCAGCTCAGGTGTATGTGGCTGGTGCCTTAGCTGCTTGAGCCACAGGCACCGAGCCCATTTATACATTTTGTATCTACACATGTATATGTGCATGCAAAACAAATGAGGGGACCCGGGAGACTGTATGCCAAAGAATTAACAGTATTCGTCATTGAAGGACAGGATTATAAATGATTTTTATTTTCTTCTTTTGGGTTATCTACATTAAACATTTTCTGAAACCAACATGGTATTATGCTTGATAAGATATCATTCTTGGTTCCTAATCTACCAGAAATTCCTTGTTTTTCTAGAGAAGAAAAGGAAAGGAGCAGCCCGACTTTATCCCGGGGCCTCTAACTGGATTTTAAGTATCTATATGGGCAAGCACTCTAAGGGGAAGGTCCACGCTAATCTAACGTCCCCGCCAATATGGAGTATGTGTGTTAGATGGATTTTTACTTACATGATTTCAGTTTTCTCGCAGGAGGGGCTAGGGGCAATCTGTTTAAGATCTTTCAAGAACTGCCGCTGGACGGTCCCTTGGCCAGGGTTGATGCAGGAACAGCGTCCGCGCCTCATGACTGGGATTCCTAAGGGAAAGAAAAAGAGAGCCCATCAGTGTAGGACAATGTCTCTGTGCAGGCGCTCCAGCAAAACGACACCTTTGAATCAGTCACGATTATTGCTATCACTTAGTGAATGTTTGTAAATCATCACCACAAACTTTTGAAGAAGGTATTATCTCCATGGGACAGATAAGGAAGGTAAAGTGCAGATACACAAAGAACAAAGTCATACAGCTCTTAGGGGGTAGGGGAGGGTTTCAGCTCAGGTCTGTTGAGTCCAAAGGTGTTCCTCTTAATGATCATATCTTACGGCCTAGGAGAAAAAGGGATTTTCACAATATTTAATAAATGCTTGTCACAGGTCAAACAGATAATTAACCTGTGCTATGCTGATCAGTTTCTTCAGCAGCTCCCAAAGCTGTTCATTATCCGACTTTAGGGGTAGAATTGGTTTGGTGTTAGACAGAAAGCACTACTTTAATAATCAGCTACCACTCCCAGCCTCCTCCTCCCTCCTCCCCACTGCACTGCTTCTCAATAGCATGCTAAACTTTTGAAAACTCTTTAAAACGTTAACTTTAAACCTTCATTTTAAGATTCATTCAACATATATTTACACAGCACTTACATACACAGTGTAGGAGGTAGAAATACATAAGCACAGAGTTTCCATTCTGCAGGTGAGGAATTGAGACCTAGAAAGGTTAAGTAATTTGCCCAAGGTAACAAGGTAGTTAGTAAACAAATTAGGGACAACCTCTCTGTTTGGGGGCTGAATCCTTAATGGATTAATTACAAAGACACTTCTCAAGAAACAGTATCAGGGAGAAGAAAATAAATTAGGGGACAGAATGTTTCAGCTCATAATCCCGCAGTTAAACAAGCACGTACTGAACTCTTACTAGGAATTCACATACCTAGCCTACGAAGATTGTGCTTGAGTTGGCAGACCCAAGTTATAAACTTTGGGTAACCATCAATATCACCAAGAAGCTTTTTTGACTGCTGAATGAGATAGCAAGTGATTCCCTTCTCTGACTTGGTGACCTAATATAACTCAGAGTCCCTTACCTTGAACTCCAAACAGAGCGAGGATGATGATGCCGGAGAGAAAAGGAATGCCACTCTTCTTCATCGTGGGAGAATGGAGTTCTACTAGGTCACACCTGTGTTGGATTTCAAGCCTGAGAAATTCTTCAGAGAACATGATTTTGGGAATCATATTTATATAGGAAATCCATTTCCCTCCTAAACTCTGATTGGTTGGCATCCTTAGCTGATTTAGCTACACTGACAGTGAACTTGGTTGTACTGGGGGAAACCCTACTTTCAAATCCAAGGGAATTTCTGCATGTTTTACTTCCATTTCACATAAATGGGTAGTTTATAGTAAGGGATGTGAAACCGCCCACCCACCAGCTGCTCACCTGGGTGAAGAACAGTTACATAAGGAACACACTGTCATATAAGAAAGGTGTTGATGTGGTTTCCAGATGGACATATTAAAGTGCAGGCAAGTAACACACTTTTCAAATTCCCTGACTATTTCTGGCATTCCTTCTGTATATGGTCAGGTTTATCTTACACATGTATTGCCCATCCGACAACTTAAAGCACCTTAGTTTCTTCAGGGATCAGACCCTTTCCTACTAGTAGTATACTCATTTTGTGTCACTGGTGCCACCATTTGTTTTTGGATTTAAATAGTTAGTTAGAATAAGATTCAGCCAAATGTAAGAGACACAAATTGCCTAACAGTGGCAAACTGTTAACAGTCACTTACTTTTCTCCGTCAGAGGTGAGTGGACCAGTACTTGTGTGGTAGCTCTTTCCCATGAGGTCTCCCAGGCTCCTCCCATCTTGTTTTACTACCACGTCTGTACTGTCTAGATTGTTGTCCTCATGCCCACGGACAAAAGTGACTTGCCACCATGACCAGTTTCCTGGTGAGAAGGCATAAAAAGGGCCTGGGTCTCTTTTTTAGACCCATCCTAGACGTTGCACCCATCATTTTCCATCACCCTCTGGGGCAGATTTTATTCACATGGCTACACCTAGCTGCAGAAGTTGAGAAGTTAAGAAGTGTGACTTTTTTTTTTGGCAATGCAACAAAGTTTATTGAGGAAGAGAAAGATAGGTTTACAGTGCAGGAGCAAGATAAGAGTTTACAGAGCAAAACACATTAATTAGCCATCGACAGGGAACAGCCCTACTTTGTCACAAGGAAGGAAAAGGCAAGAATTGTGATCTTCATTCTAGTTGACTAGCTAAAGCCTGGAGAATCCATTACTATAAAACAATATTTCTCATGGACTCCCTCTACTGCCCTGCAAAACATTACCTGACATCTAAATTAAGTTTCTCCCTAAGGAGAGAGATTAAATACAAGGATACGGCTGTTGGATAGCATTGAACTTTGGAGGGCCACTAATCATTGTAGTTTCTAAAACTTTTTTTTTTTTTGTCCTTCAAGAACCAACTTTTGTTTCCCTGGAAAGCAATACCCCATCCCTCAAACACCCTCCAATGAGCATGTATGCCGTCATAGCATACGGGGAGAAGAGATATTAGCACTTTATGTCACATGGTGCGTATTTGACTGGTTTCCATATGCATTATTATTATTTTTATTTTTTTTGCAATTTTTGGCCAGGGTTGGGTTTGAACCCTGCACCTCCAGCATATGGGGCCAGCGCCCTACCCCTTTGAGCCACAGGCACTGCCCCCATATGCATTATTAATGGTTAAATAGAGCACAACAGAATTCTTTATGGAGAGAGAATATGGGTGGCCTTTGATACAGCTTATTTATTTACTTTTCTTTAATTTGGGTAATGACTGTGACCTGACCATGCATACAGTGGCTTGGGTCGGTCCAGCTTTGCTACTTAGTAACTGTGTGCAAGATGCTTAATTTCTGTGAGCTTCAGCTCCCTCCCCGAGAACACTAGTAGCCACCTCACAAGTTACCATAGCAGCTGTTCCCTGATTCATTTCTCCTAGTCTCAATTCCTGGTTGTCCCCAATTCAGCCTATTTTATTCTTTCTCCTCTCCTCATGTCTCAGCTACTCACAATATAGAATCACTAAGCACCTCTAACATTTTAAGATTATAGGCAGTCCCAGAGTTACATCCCAAGTGTGACCTGTGACTCACACTTATGAATTGAGGCTACTACAGGGAATAGTTTAATGTACCTGTTCCAGCTTACAAAAAATTCAGCTTAATAAGAATGCTGCAGAACCTATCTCCTTCACAACCCTGGGACGTCTGTAATGGCAACAATACATTGTCAACTGCAAAGCATCACAAATCTACTGGCAATTCTTTCCAGCAAAGAAAGGAGGATGGAAACTCCTTAGGACAACAGCTAAGGTCCAGCACGGTCTCCCTCGTCCTCTTCCCAGCCTCTTCTTGCACAGCTCCCTGCTCCTGCCCCTCAACGTGTCCCAGTTCCTCAAAGGGACTCAAATGTTCCTTCCCACTGTGGGGTTTGGTCAAGCCATTTCCCCGCCTGGCCCGGCTGCTCCCCTTCCTAGTTATTCCCCTTCATTATCCAGGGAAGCATCCTTTCTCCAAGGAAGGCTTTCCTGAGCACCGAGGAAGGGGGCCATGGCCGCAAGTGCCGTGCCTCCCTGAGCCAGTGTCCCTGTGGCCGGCCTCTGCCACTGGACGGCGGGCCTACGAGGGCGGTGGGCTCGGGCAGGAGGCGTCCGTGTGCCCCCAGCCTGGCGGAAGTGCCGCGGGCTCAAGGCTGAGGCACGCACTGCGCATGCCTGGCCCCCAGGCTTCCAGAACCTTCCATCGTGAGGAGGTTAGGGCGACGACACTGCGGCCCAGTCCGTGTTGCTGCTGGGGGTCCTTGCTGTCCCTGCTAACCCTGCCAGAGGGGAGGAGCAGCACTTCAGAGGGAAAGGTAGTGGCGGTGCCCTGGGTGCCTCTCCCGTCCTCCCACGGCCGCTCGTTGCAGGAGGCTGCGTCCCGGAGGGCAGAGGCCGCCCAAGCTCGCCAGTTTCCCAGATTCCACTCGAGGCCTGGGTGGGGCGCAGCGAGCGGAGGTCCCAAAGGGCCAGGGCCCTGGGGTCAGGCAGGAGGGACCCTGGCTGGGTGACTGCGACGAAAGCCCTCCGGCCGAGAAAGCGGTGCCAGGGCAGTTAGGCGGCCCACGAGGCAGGCGCGGATCCTGGGCCGTCGGGGCGCAGCGAGGGTGCGGGGCTCCGGGCGGCCGCGGGGGGGCGCTCCGCGCAGAGGCGGCCTGGCGCGGGGCTCCGGGCGGCCGCGGGGGGACCCTCCGCGCAGAGGCGGCCTGGCGCCTGCCCCGCAGACCCGGAGGAAAAGCACGGTGTGCAGGGGAGGAGGAGACGACGCCATCCCGGCGGCGTTTCTGGCCAGACCGGGCTTTTAGGAGAAACGGAAACCCAGGGAGGCTGAGCCCCAGGCATTCCCAGGGCGCTGGGAAGGGACAAGCATTAGCGAGAGTGTCGCAACCCGCGGAGTTCCCAGTTCCGCTTTGGAGGAGGGTTTGACTCCTTGTGTCTGGAAAGACTCCAGTTCTGTCTGAGGAGCCTCACGGAGCAGGACTGGCGTTTTCTCGCGTGCTGCCGGCCTGCCTTCCATGTTTGTGGTTATGGGATCGGTGTGTTGCGTTTGACTAAGTGTGGAGTGTGACCCGGTGTCACAGCGGAGCTCAGAGGCTTTTTACTTGCCAGGGGCAAGTTACTTTCATAAGGAAACCCCCAGGTCTGGCTGAGTTTCTCACAGCAGCAGCTGCTGGTATTGAAGGATGTTTACTTGTAAGGGGTTTATTTCTTGAAAGTCTCAAAGCCCCAGAGTAGCATTCTGATTTTTCATTTTCCCTTCTCAGCCCCCCATGCAGGGAGTCACTCTTCCCTTCCAAATTATAAGATGGCAGGTTATTTGCAAGCCAGTCACAGTTGTGGGGGGTGTCTCCTGTCTGTATCCGGGGTCACTAAGAGAAAAGAACAAGGTCTACTTTTGCTAATCTTAGTCTCCAGCCTCTTGGTATATATTTCTCATTAAAGCTTAAGGACTGGGTTAGATTGATGAATAAACTGGAGAGAGAATATCAGCATATCATTTAAAGGACAGATGTCACCACATGTTGCAAGTGACATACTTTTGCTGTGACTTTAGGAAAGTCAGCTTGTAGTCTGATGACAAGTAACAACAGTCGCTCACGAGCTGCTGACCAACCTGAAGAAACATTTTCCTGAAAAGGAGAAAAGATTATTATATTTTTACTTTAAAATTGTTTTGTATGTGATGTGACAGGAACAAAATCTACATTCTCCAAGCCCTTCATTTAGTGTTTATAATTCATTACAGTTTATTTATCCAACTTTTATTATTGTGATTCTAGACTCCTAGGACACAAATATGAAAAATAATCTCTGCCCTTAAAGAGCTCACAGTTCAGTGGGAGGAAGCAAGATGTAGATGAACAATTACTGTAGAAGTTACAATAAAGGGTTGTACAAAATGGTTGGAGGTGCAGAGAGGTCTGTAACCCTGGCTCATGGGCTCAAACATAGCTGTTCAAATTAGTCTGAAAGGGAGACTTGGTTGGAATTATTTACTAGAAGTTGTTGGGGAAAAGGTGTTCTGAGCAGGAGGCCTGAGAGGGTGCCCATTTACAGAAACTGCAGGTATTTTGACAAGAGTACAGTGAATAATAACAGGAAGAGATTTATACCTCCCCCTCCACACACAGGCCCCATGTGTATCACTCAGCTCATCACCAGTCTTTAAATCAATCTTGTTCACCTAAATATTACCTTGTATCTTCATAACTTACGTATTTTTAAAATATCCTTTCTGTTTCTAGTCTGTTTATTCCCACTACTAGGTATTTGAGTTGTTTCTAATCCTCTTGTCTGTTGCGTTACATTTGTACATTTAGCGTGTGAAAATTGGCATCTGAGATTAGTGTTTATTTTCACTTCTTTACATATTGACATTTTAGTTTGTATTGGCTTAATATCAGTATTGTATACCTTTCACTTGTCAATGGAGTCAGAGTATTGGTCTTATAAATCTGTGTCCATTCCTTACATATTTCGATGAGAAAACTTTAATCCATTTTTATTAAAGCATCCTTTTCTACTTTGTTGCCTTCACTCCTATCGTAGTTTTTAATGAAGTCTAACATAAGGTAGAGGCTGAGTTGTGCCCTACCCCCCAGTCCTTGAGCCAAATACTCGGATTCTTCCAGATTGAACACCCCATGCTCTCTCACACTTGCACATGCTCTTTCCTCTAGAAGAATTCACTTTTCTCTTTCTACCAATCAGACACATATGTCTTTCAAGTTTCAGATCAGTCATTGCTTTCCCAGGAAAGGCTCTTTTGATTTTCTGTCTTTTCTGTGCATACTTAGTCTTTTCAGTCCATAGAATAACCTATTGACTTTTGTCTCTGTCTTTATTAGTAAATTACAAACTCTAGATATAATCATTAAATAAATAATGAACCTTTCTTTCAAACAGAATGGTATAAGCCTCTATTTATTAAAAACTTCCTGAAAAGTCTTTGACGGTCAGCTGAGGTGAAGATACAGGCTGTGGTTTGAACGTGCCCCTTCCAAACTTCAGATGTTGCCAGTGCGATAGTATTAAGAGGTGGGGCTTTTAGGAGATGGCCACAAGGGCTCCTCCCTCCTGCATGGAAGCAGGTGCTCTGAAGAGGGGGCTTGATGGAGGTAGTTTGTGCTCTCTTGCTCTTCTGCCCTCACCAGATGGTGGCACCTTGATCTGGGACTTCCCAGCCTCCAGAACTGTGAGGAAAAACATTTCTCTTTAGAAATTTGCCCAGTCTCAGAGGTTTTTTTTTGTAACAGCACAAAACAGAATAAGACAAAAGGTGACCTTTTATATAGATTTATGAGGTCATAAAGAAAAGAAAAATAAGAGGGCAGAAAGGAGGAATTTTGCCACTTCACAGTTTTACTGTGATCAAGTTAAGGGTCCCATAATAATTGTCATAAACAGAATGTTGTAAATTCTCTTATTCTTCCTTTTGTTATATGAAGTTGCTTGACATTCATGAAGACATCTCATAATTGGTAATACTCTAGAATGTTTTGTTTTCTTGCAGGTTTTTTTTTTTTTGCCCTTTTAATGTAAAGTAGAATGAGCTTTACATTCAAAAAGTAAAAATGCGTAGGCACAGATTAAGGAACAAACTCTCATGTACCCATCACCTACGTTAAAAAAATGATTTTACCATAGTCTAGAAAAAGCCCAATGAACTCTGCCCTGATTGCTTTCCCTTTTCTGCTCAAAAATAATCACCACCCAAAATTTTATGTGAATTATTCCTTTGTATTTTGTTTGTTTTCATCACATTTGTCTTTACTCTTAAATAACATGTTGAATTTGCCTATTTTAAAACTTTATAGTATATTTTGCTGTGTATACGTATGATGTGCACTTTTTGGCCCAAACTTTTGAGGGAAAAATAAGGATGTGCATTATAGATGGGTATGTTAATTTCATATTTATATAAATGTTTTCCATTCTTTTGTTTATTCTTATATGTTATAACTCTAGAAAGTGATAGTGGTATCTGTATGCAAAATAATACCCTGGAATATAGTAATCAGTTTTGTTGAACTTATGATGAAGTTGTAATGAAAGCATTTTCAGCCAATAAAGAGCAGCACATTTCTCCTCGGATGCTTTAGGTGGGAGCTAGCAGTCTAACTGATAAGAATAAATGCTGCAATTCCTTTATAATACAAAAAACAAGTACCTAAATGTAAACAAATAAAAATTTGAATTAAAAAAATTAAAACGAAAAATTTTTTCCTGAAAGTTTGGGCCAAAAACGTGGGTGCACGCTACACGTGGAAGCACGTTGCACATGGCAGCCACGGAGGTTAGTGGACTCGGGCTGCACGTATTCTTCTGCGATGTGCTTCTTTTTTAGACGATTGTTTCTAAACTTCATCCATGTTGATGTGTATAGTTGTATATCATTTATTTTGACTCTGATTTACTTATCCATTCGTGGACACTGGATTGTTTCCAAATCTGTGCTGTTGTAAACAGTGCTGCTCTCACAGTCCTGTGCACGTCCTAGGTTTTAATCTGTGCTGTACGCATTACACAGAGTAGTAGAATTGCTGGGACGTGGGTATGACACGTACAGCTTCACGAGATAATGCCAGACTCTCTTAACAAAGTAGTTAAAGCTCTTTTCCTTTCCTCGGCAGTGGAGGGGCACTCCTCCATTACCGTGGATCCGTGCAGGACCCTACATTGTTTATTGTTGGTATTTTCCAACTCTTTTGCCAGCCCGGTGGTGTGAAATGGTATCCCATAATGATTTGAAAGTTACATTTCCTCTATTACAAGTGAGGTTGAACATCTTTTTATGTTAGGGGCTTTTGCCTTTTTCTCTTGTAAAAGTCTTACTTTCGTTTCTCATTTTCAACTGTTTTCCTGTCTTTTCCCTTTTTTACCCGTGGGAATTCTTTATTCCAGGCAGTTGTAATCTGTCAACTCAATGTATTGCAGATATCTTCTTAGCAACCAGCTGGATGTGAGAGGCAGGGAGAAGTAGTGATATTGCCTTATTCCCAGGTTTCTGGTTTGGGGAACTGAGTGGGTGACGGTGCAAATAAACCAGGATGTAGATTAGAGCAGGAGAACAGATTTGGAAAGGAGAATTCGTTTGGGATATTTTGGAGCTTCAACTCCCTGTCAGATACTCAGGTGCAAATGTGTCTCATAGAAATTTAGCTGTAAGAATTGAAAGCTCAGGCCAGGCTCTATCGGTTATGCCACCGCAGTCTTGTAGGAATCTTACTTGACGGGCCTCTTAGGAGAGCCGGGGAAGGAGCAGAGTAGTTCTGCAGTCCATCTGTCCTCCACCCATCCCAGCTTTTCAGGGCATGGATTCCCCAGTCTAACCAGTTTAGGAAATAAATGTTCCAATCAAATGATCCACAAAATACTTGATCTTAGTTGTAATTACTTTATTATCTTTTTGGTTTCTCGGTTGTTAATTTTTCTTAATATTTCTGGGGAAGCACATCATTTTTATTTTGAAAACCATCCAGCACATTTGTCTTATATAATATAACAGCATATATCTAGATGAAAATTTTCCCATTACACATAGATATATAGTACTTAAATTACAAGCTATCCCATACACAGAAAAAATATAAGAAGCATAAACATCTAAGAATTCTACTTTGTACAGTCTTCCATTAAATAACATTCACACACACGTTTTGAGACATTTCTAGCTTCCTGTAAGTATTTGGAATTATATATATGTAACCACTGAAACTGTAGGGGCCCTTTGGGAGAATGATAGTAGAAATACATGGAGTAAAGATTGTTCTTAAAAAGCAGGTTGTGTTATCACTTTGATTGCATGTCTTTTAGTTGTTTGAGGTTCTAAGAACGCTGATAAACCTAGAAGCAGAAATAACTTTGGGAGACAGGAAAGGTCAGGAAGGTGTCCGAGGCAGGAGTGGGACTTGGCGCGTTCGCTGTGCGGCACCTTAGTTTAGCTTACAGTGCAGTTCCAGGGCTGAGTTAGCACCAAGCAGCTCAGGATGATGAGTCGGCTACCTTCCTGCAGGAGTAATAGCAGCTTTTTTGGTAACTGCTGGTCACCTTATAGGAACATCAGGGCTTGAGGTGTACTCTAGGTAGGGAGGTGATGGGAGCAGCAGCCTCTCCGTTGGCCCATCCTTATCAGCACGGCAGTGATTTTGCTTCTCTCTGGTTTTAAGGAGATCTTTTAGACCTGTAAGAAGAGAAAGAGTATGGAAGTGTGCTCCTCAGACTCTGGCTTCAGTCTGGGTTCTGCTTGGAACACACTGAGCTTAAAGATAACCCAGAGAGCCTCAGGTGGAGGTGGTGCTGAGCTGTCCTGCTGCTGCACAGTTGTCGTGGATTACAGGGGCTGCTGCTTTCTCAGGCCAGGAAAGGCTCGGGGGGAGGGAATCTGGCAGCTTGGCTTGGACAGTCTAGCTGTGCCTCCCGCTTGAAGTGGCCACAGACTCTCCTGCACCGGTTGTCAGGGAACTCTAGATACCACCCACACAAGGTGATGCTTCAATAGATAAAGACACAGAGGTAGGGGAGGGCGTGAGGGTAATGTACTTTAAAGCCTGTGGTCCCACAGCAAAACCCAAGGAAAAGATTTCTAATTTCCCAAGATTGCCATTTCCTAAAGAGCGGTTCTTTAGCAAGCAGCAATAAACTCACCTTTCCTTGCTAACTACTTTCAGTAAATTCTTGACGGCCTTAGATTCTGGATTCAGACACCTCTTCTCCTTTGTCTTTTTCACTGTGGCGCTGTAGAAGTAAACGGGATAAAAATATTTAAAGCAATGTTGGTCAATAAAACACAGAGCACGTAGTTCTGGAATAAGGCGTTTAAGTTTCACTCCTCATGTTTCCCTTCGCTATACGTTAGTTTTAGAACCATCTCAAACGCTTTCCTGATCTTTTGTCATTATCACGTATTTAATACAGTATACAGTTACAAGGAAGGTGATCACCAGATAGATTTTACTCACATGATCTCAACACGTGGACAAAATTGACTTGCAGGAATAATTTCAAGTTTTTCTAAAGACCTTGGATTAACAGGTTGATTACTGGTGGTGATGCAGACGCAGCGCACAGTTCTAGCATGAGGCATTCCTGCAGTAAAAGAGGAACAGCGGGGGAAGGTCAGCAGAGAGATCTGTGGGTATTCAGCAGAACCCATGTTCCCATATCACTGCACAATCACTTAACCTGAGGAGGAATGGAATCCATTACAACACATCTCTGAGTGATTAAGTAGTTGATTATCTTGAAGAGAATTCTAACTCATGGATTATGCTTAGGTAAAGAAGTGTCTGTGTCTGGTCCTCTTTCTCTCCTCTTCTCTCTCTGACCTTTGTCTTCCCCATCTCTTCTGTCCTTCCTCCCTTCTTTCCTTTCTCTTCCTTTTATTCTAATTGTTTCTCTGACTTCAACCAATATACACTCCAGCCAGGGGGAGTGTAAGCTCTGCTTATTTCCCTCTTATTTATAGGCATGCAGTGAGATTTTTGCAAATATTGCACATTATAAAAAATGCATACCCAGTCCTATTTCTGATTTTGTAAATTAAATACCTCTTAATGTTCCTTACCTTGAGTGCCACTCAGAGTCAGAACGATAAGGCAGAAAATAAGAATGGCACTTTGCTTCATGGTGCTGAGATTGGAGGTCCCTCTGCTGTAGGCTCAGAATATGCCAAAGCAGTTGAGGAGTGTCTCAGAAAACGTGAGGCTAGCGTGCGGTATTTATCTGCAAAGGCACTTTCCCTCCCTAGCTCTGATTGGCTAACATTACAGTTGACACAGCAAACCTGCTGCTCGTTCCTTGGGGAAGCCCCAGGTTGAGAAATTGAAGGTATGATTTGTATTTATTGTGGTCTCTGAGCTGTGGAATTTCCCTCTGTCCGACTGATCAGTAAGAGTGAGTTAGGTTTCACTTTCCAAACCATGAACTGTTTCCTGAAAAGCGAAATTTTATTGCACACAGACAAAAAAATTGTAAATGGAATTTTAATTCTTGTTATTTTTCATCTCCTGCAAAATAAAAATGCCAACTTAACCCTTAATTCAGGGTCCTAAATGCAATTTTTAAATGAGTATGCATGCTGTTTATTTATTTATTTATTTTTTGAGGCAGAGTCTCAAGCTATCACTCCGGGCAGAATGCTGTGGCATCACAGCTCACAGCAACCTCAAACTCTTGGGCTTAAGTGATTCTCTTGCCTCGGCCTCCCAAGTAGCTGGGACTACAGGCGCCCACTACAACACCTGACTATGTTGTTGTTGTTGCAGTTGTCATTGTTGTTTAGCAGGCCTGGGCCAGGTTCAAACCCACCAGCCTTGGTGTATGTGGCTGGTGCCCTACCCACTGAGCTACAAGCACTGCTGAGTATGCATATTTTAATTTGCAACAGTAAGGCATGTATAGGAATATTTTACATTATTCCCTTTGTGGGTTTCAGACATGTCACACTTTCCCATTTGATTCCCATAGTAACTCTATGAAGAAGGTAAGAAAGTTATTTTTGTTTTATAGATGGAAGAAGAATCTCAGAGCTTGGATTATTGCACAGTATTAGGTCACTGTACAATAATAAATGGTAATTCACTTGTTACTGTGATGCTTTTTCTCAGCATTTATTTTAAACTTTTATAACTACTTTCAGAGGCTATTTTTACATTAGTAAAAATTATGTCAATAATATAATTTTTTGTCCTTTCTAGATAAATCTAATTTTTGATAACAGCAGGTTGTATCTGATGATAAGGACAAGTGATTTAAGTTAGACAGTGCACTTTGATCAAATACTATGAAAGGATTGGTCTTTTTAAATGAGGTCAAGGATATGGAACTGGCATGTTTTAAAGAATTCAATGAAATCTCGGATCATTAAAATAAGTGAATAGCCTCCAACATAGCTACTCGTTTAGGTATCTGATTTCTGTTAAAAAAGTTTCATATCTTATAGCAGTACCTGAATGAGAGTATCATAAGCTGGCCTCTACTGATAGAGTGGTGTGAAGAAGGGATCCATGCCCCTCAGAAGGTTATTGCAAAAGCTAAAGAACGATTTTTGAGGAAATAAATTTAAAAGGATAGCATGAATAGAGACAGACCTTGGGAGAACAGCTTGAGACAGGAGGCAGAGACAGCAGAGGTTGATTTAGCATGGAGTTCAATTCTGAAAGACCTTTAAATGCAAAGCAAAAGAAAAGTGTCAGCCATGGAGCTGGTAACAAAGATAACTGAAATTAGTACAATTTCAACTGGATGACAAATAGGACCAATACTTGATTTCTTAACATTCTTGGCTATTAATTTACAGTAGGTGGCAGTAGACAGCATATGATACCCTCCCAGTAGAACATGTTTTGGGCCTAACAGTGGAAATTCAGCAGTATCTAAGAGATATAGTGGTCCTTGATTGTTCTTTGTAAGTGATTGGCAACAAGGGATCTAAAGGAATCTGAGATGAAATACTGGATCCAAATGCAGGCAACACTCTGCAGTGGGAGATCTGAGGCATGTGCTGTCTGGAACCTAGGAAACCATATGGAGGTTTTTTCATAGTCAGCAAGGCTGTAATGTATGGATAGGCCTATGTTGTTTTCATACTTTAATTCTTGATATTCTTTAGTTCTTTTTTAAAATTATTCTTTAGTTCTTTGAACATATTTATCATAACCAATTTAAAGTCTTTGTCTAGTAAATCCAGTGAAGAAAAAGCCCGGGTCTCCTCACAGCAGTTTCTGGTGATTGCTTTCTAAATGTGTATGTTCCATACTTTTTCTTTGCATTTCTTGTCATTGTTTTCATTGGTGAAAACTGGATATTGAAAACAATATGATGTCGCAACTCTGGAAATTAGATTCCTCTCCTCCTCATAGTTGGCTGCTGTTGCTGCTGGTTTGTTTTTCTTAATGAATTTCTTGAGCTAATCCTGTAAAGTCTTTATTCTTTATTGCATGTAGTCACTAAAGTCTCGGTCACTTAGCTTAGTGTCCAGCTGATGATTAGATTAAGATCTCCTTAAATGCTTGAATAACAAGTCTTCTAGACTTTACAGAGAGTGTGTGTACTTCAATACTCTGGCAGGCAGCTTACAATTCTGTTTTAGCCTCCACTTCCTGTTTGCACAGAACCTCAAGGTCAGCTTGAAGGAAGAGATAAGGGCTTTCTCAGGTCTTTTCTAGGTGTTCACATACTTACTACTCCCTGAACATGAGTGGCCTTCTAGATGCCTTTTCTTTTTTTGCAGCTTTTGGCCGGGTCTGGATTTGAACCCACCACCTCCAGTATATGGGGCCGGCACCCTACTCCTTGAGCCACAGGTACCGCCCTCTAGACTCCTTTTCAAAGCTCCCTGTATACATCTTATTTCCTACTTTTTCTTCCTTTTAAAGTTTTAGTCAATCTCTTGTTAGACCAAATTATTACAATAATTGTAAAACAATTGGTGCTGCTTGTTCTCAGCAAACATCCTGGGGATAGGACTATTCATACCTCGTAAGCCCTTGTTCAAAAAAAGACAAGCTTTGAGAATGAAGTTTCTAAGAGAGGTTCTAGACAAATCAAATAGAGATAATCATCTGTGGATGGGGTTTCAAACCTGTCCTGCCTCTCCATTGGCTTCCAGACTGCTTTTTAGAGCCATGTAGTTCCAAGGCTATAGCAGCACTGAGGATAGATGGATGAGAATAGGACAGATTAAAAATATCACAAGCTTTCTGTCTTTACTAAGGTTCAGCTATGTTTTTAGAAATTCTTTGAGTTACTGCAAACCTTTGGCCAGTTTCCAGAGTTGTGAAAAAATTGGTTGTTACAATTTTCCCCCCAATATTCTTGCTTTTGAAGAGGGGCAGATTTTTAGGAGTTCTTACTCCACCATTCTAGAAGTTTTTTCTTTAGATTTATTTTTACAGCTCTTAAGGTAGAATTCATATATTTTGAAATGTTTAAATCTTAAGTATGTGATTCGAGGGTTTCACAAATATATACACTTGTATAACCTGAACTCCTATCAAATTACACAATGTTACCACTACAAGAAGTTCCTTCATGCCTCTTGCGAGTCGGTGCTTATATCTCCTCTACCCTGACCTTCTAGTTTTTTAAAAAAATATGGATGATTGTTTTTCACTATAGATTGTTTTTGCCCATGTATAGGAGTTGTAGGACGACTTAACTACCATTTAAATAGATACTCTTTTGTGCAAGACATCTTTTACTCAGCATAATGTTAGATTTATCTATGTAATTGCATGAATCAGTAATTTGTTTCTCTTTATTGAGTAATATTTAATTGCACAAACATACCAGTTTGTTTCTTGTTGGTGGACACCTAGACTGTTTTCAGATTTTGTTTATTATGTATAAAGCTTCTATGAATATTTTTGTATAAATGTTGTAGGGACCATATGCTTTTATTTCTCTTGGGTACATATTATATACAGCAGTAGGACAGAGTGATATTTTTAAACTTAAGTGATCATGTCAGTCTTCCACTTAAGACCGTTCAACAGCTTCCACTTATACTTAAAGTCCAAGTTTTTAATTAACCTGTTGACCTACATCCTCCATGATGGGCCTGCTGCCTGTCTCATCAGCCTCATCTCACGTCATTCCCTTTCAGCGACAGCACTGCCGTCCCCGTGGCCTGCACACTGGCAGTTTTGTCTGTTCTGAATGCTTTTCCCCTTTTCTTGGTGATGTTGGGTGCACAGCTGGGTCCTTCTGGACAGTTGGACTTCAGCTAGATTGTGCCTTCTCTTACCAGACAACCTGAAGCAGATAGGACTTCATTTTAATTCTCCGCATGGAGTTTCTCCCTATCTGACATTTTAATTTTTACTTGTTTAGTGTTTGTTTCTTCACACTAGAATGTAAACCTTAGGAGACAGGAATCTGACCAGTCTTATCCCAGCACCTAAAACATCTCCTGGCACATGGGAGCATTTAGTCAACGTTGGTTGGATGGATAGATGGCTGGATCCGTGAATCATTACAGACTTTAAGTAACAGCATAAATGAGAGTGGTATTTCTTCAAAAGTGTTTTTATACTGGTTCATCAGATTTCTCCATTTGGACTTGAGTATTATTTTCTCCCTAGCTTAGGGAGAAAGTTTAACTTAAGAAGACTACCATTTCTCTAGAAGTTGGCATATATTTAGGTAGGTAAAATCAATACAGATACTCTCAGCTAAATAGAGGCCAGAATCTTTATTCCAAGGACTCTGAGGTAACTACACAAAAGCTTCTGGTTATCAGTAATTATGCATTGAATGAAGGAAGGAGTACACATCTCCCCAGACATATTTCTTATATGGCCATGGATGGTGTTTGAAGAACAATGAGGGAGGCTGGGTTTGTTCTCATTTTTGTCTGTCTCCTTTGTGTAGAGAAGTTAGCTAATCTCAGGGGACACTGGAGGGGTAAGAGCTCGGATGCTGGCGGGGGTGAGATCCAAAGTCTCTGTCCTTGATGGCTTGCATTCTAATTAGGAAACCAAAAACTATGAAGCAATAGCTGTCAACAATAGCTGCATGATCAATCCCAGATGTAACATAGAAATTACATATAATAGAAGATAAATAATAATGTGGAGTTTCATAGGAGACTATACTCATGGAGGTTAAAAGTACTCAGAAGATTTTTCAGAAAAAAAAGTTGGGCCTCAGATGAGTTTCAAAGTGTGAATTATACTTAGAGAAGTGATCAGGAGGGGAAAGCTTATGCAATTACAGAAATATCATTAAAAAAAATGGTATAGTAAAAGAAAGATGGAGACTTTACCTCCTCCATGTTTACATGGATGGAGCTGGAACATACTCTTCTTAGCCAAGTATCTCAAGAATGAAAGAAAAGTATCCAATGTACTCAGTCTTATGAAACCAATTTATAGCTTTCTTATGAAAGCTGTAACACAATTATAGCCCAAGAAGAAAGGGAAAGGGGAGAGGGAGAGGGAGGATGGGTGGAGGGAGGGTAATTGGTAGGACCACGCCTACAGCGCATCTTATAAGGGTAAATGCGAAATTTACTAGGTATAGAATATAAACGTCTTAACATAATAACTAAGAACTGGCTATGTTGACCAATTTGATGAAAGCATTTCAAACTGTATATAAAACTAGCACATTGTACCCCATGGTTGCATTAATGTACACAGCTATGATTTAATTAAAGAAAATAAAACTGAATAAAAAAATGGTATAATGAGGGCAGCACCTGTGGCTCAAAGGAGTAGGGTGCCAGTCCCGTATACCAGAGGTGGCGGGTTCAAACTCAGTCCCAGCCAAAAACTGCAAAAAAAAAAAAAGTATAGTGGGAAGTCAACCAACCAGTCAGGAGGGTTGGTAGAGTCTCAGAGAGGTAGTAATGCCTTTTTAGGCTTCTGTAGGGTCTGGGCCTTGATTTTACAGGTAGACTCCTCTTTTTCCTGATAAGAGTAAGCATGTTTTCAGAAAGTTAATTCCACTAATCAAATCTGCAAGAGACTAAGATGCAAATGAATATATTCATTTATAATGAGGACCTGCCTAGTGATTGGGATGAATGGTGGTGGTATCCAAGTCACCCCTCTTCCAGAATCAGAGTGCCTAGGAAATTGCATTAGTATCAGAACAATGCCTGGTGAACATAGAGTCAAAGGAGCATCTCTCATTTCGACTGGTAAGCTCTCTGCTCAGGGGAGAAATTATTATAAATGATCAATGTGGAAATCATTCAGAGACAAAATTAAACTTCTAGAAACAATAGCAAGCCCACTCACTATGACTCGTTCCATCCATGGGCTACCCTGCATGGTATCATTTGGATAGAAATCTAAATTAAAACTCTTCTTTATTTATATTTCTCTTTGTGCAAAGCTTTTGGTACACTTTCCTCATAATCACTGAGTCTAGTTTTGAAGGATAGTGAAGTTAAAGAAATACCCCATGCTAATGGTTTCAGTTTCAACTGCTGTCAATTTATCTTAAAACCTCTGATTATGGCAGGATGCCAAAAAAAAAAAAAAAACTACACCACACACAGTCTGTCCTGAGAGACTTGTGAATACAGAAAAAGAAAAAATTGCTTTCCGAGAAATGAATATGCTTAGAAGAAGTCTCTTTAAAAGCAAGCCAGAGGGCTGTAGTGATTTCTGTAGACTGGGAATCCCCTCCTCTGGTGCAGAGTACTCCTTGTAGTGTGGGAGAGGAGGGCAGAGCTTTCTTCCCCTTCTCGTGTGAGCTTTGAGCTCTCACATCTCCCTCGCTGACAGTGGCTGGTAATACTGGTCACCTGCTTTAGAGTTAGCTGCGTGTCTCATTGTGCAGCCTGTGCAGAGGGCACAGTGCGTGCTGGAGAAGGGGGCCGTAGACTGGAGCACTCATCATGCTTCTGAGGGCTTGGAGTAGTTTCTGTTTGGATGCATTTTAGACCGTGCCAGTTTTACTTTCCTGACACTGGACAGGGTGATTGAACGAGCTGGGAATCTAGAGATACAGCCCAAGTATATAGTTCTGTCTTTCAGTTGCTCTGTGATCTTAAACAAATTGTTAAATCTGTCTGTGCTAGTTTCTTCTCTTCAAATGCACGTTATAATACCTAAACCATCTACTTTTCAGGTTATTCTGAAGATGGCAGATTACAGAGGGATTTAAACAAGTTGGATAAATTTTTCACAGGCAAGAATTTTGGAAATAAAGCCATCTCTCTGGCCAGATTTCAGCCTATCTCCCGGGTGCAGCTAACGCTAGGTTCTTTCCCTGGGTGATGCAGTTCCTCGTGTGGTCAGATGCACCTGTTACTCTGTAAGCAGTCATAAACCATACGCATGACTCTCCTGGTAAAACTGAGAACCGGAATCATTTATGCATAGGAAAGGGCTTACTGTGATGAATGAAGGCACATGGTCTATCTACAAAACAGGACAAGGAGGTGGCTTCACCACTCTTCATTCTCCTGCAGGGCCTTGCTAGCCCGCTTCATACAACAGAGAGAAATTAAAGCCATAGGATTGGAGGGGAAGAAACTACATCTTGCAGGCAATAACATTTTTTGCATGGAAAACCCAAAAGAATAACAAGTTTTAGAAATAATAGTAGAGTTTATCAAAGTAGGTGGTTAGAAGATCAATGTAGTGGATTTTATATACCAGTAACAAAAAATATAAAATGTCAGTTAAAATGAAGTAATTTATAGTAGCAACAATGAATGCTTAAAGCACAAAATTCTAAAGAATAAAACTAACAAAGGCAAGCAAGACTAGTTTGTATAAAATGTAAACAGATCTTTCTAAAATAATGTCAAGTAAAATAATATTAAGGTTAAATATAGCATGATTACCATTTTGGTAAAGCTCAGCAAAACTAAAGTTAAATAACTTGTTTAGCTATGTGCAGTTAAATGAGAAAACTATTTTTGAAAAGCAAGGGAATAACTGTTGCACGGCACATAGTGCCACTGAGCTGCACAAAAATAGTTAAGACAGTGTTCAATTTACCACAGTGGTTTAAAAAGCCCAGCATGCAGGATAGTGATTATCTTGGGGGCTAAAGGAGGCAAAGGAGTGGGTTAGGGAAGGAACACGTAGCTGTATTTTAAGTTACTGTTAACGTTCGGGTTCTTGATTTGGATGATGAGTTCGTTCTATTACAAATAAATATATCTGTGCGTGAGTCAGGGATAAGAGTACAGGTATTATCAACTATAATAAAATGATGGTTAATCCAAAGCTGAGACCTGAGGTCCATAAAAAATTAATTTGCCACAAAGTCCTAATTTCAGGGAAATAACACCTGTATTAGATCCCTGTTTCTTCCTTGGGATAGGAGCCAAAAAAATGTGTTGCAATTATGGCAGTACTTTTCTGAGTCATTTTGTATCTTAAATATAGGGAACTTTCCAAGAATATTTGTTTGTAGCAATATTTTAGTTTGTTTTGGTGATTGAGGAGTTCAAGTTAGTATATTATTTAAAAAAGATGCTTGAGTTGCTTATAGATCAAAGAATTGACAGGGGAAAGTTGGAAAGATCATGGTTAGTGAAATAAATTTAATAGATAGATGGTGGGAGACAAAACTGAAGACAGGCAGAGAAAAGCAGCAGGTGGGAATTGGTCTCCCCATCCTCTACTTCTTCCTCCCCTCTCCCTCTCTCCACCTCTCCTTCCTCCCGTTTCCCTCCCCTTCTCCCTCTCTCCACCTCTTTCTCCTGTTCTCTTCCTTCCTCTCTACAGTAGGGCAGGAAGACTATAGATTAAGATGTATTAATATTTAGAAGTCCCAATGTAGAGATCTCAAGACATGGCATGGTTCTTAATACAGAATGTGAAGGATGGCTGGTTTTTGTATTAACTGCCTGTATACACAGCTTAGTACCAGAATTTACTTTATTAGAAATTATATATTTATATCAATACTTGTTGCCTGATTTCTTTTGTGCCCAGGCTGTGCTTTTTTATTTATCACATTTAATCTTAGGAACAACTCTGTTAGGTGTACCTGTCTTCAAATATGTAAAATGGGATTCCATGGCAGGACTTCCATCCAGGCAGTCTAACTCCAGAGCCTCTCCACCACGTCACTGTGCAGCCTCTGTGGGTTACTTTTGTCATCAGCCTCTATTGATAAATAAAATTTATAACAGCAATCAACACATCAGAGCACCTTGTCATCTTAAATTGGAAGAATCAACTTTTCCTCAGGGTGAAGCAGGCTCTTTTGCTGAACCTGCCCGTCCAGGATCACGAGGAGTGTGTGAGAAAACAATTTAGTGAAAAGAATTTAATGAGGGTTCCATATACAGAAGTGTGGGGCAGGACTGATGAGCCAGCAGGGGGCTGAGGGGGCTGAAAGGAAGCTGTTATTACCACTCAGGAAGAGGCGAGACGGGGGGGGGAGTGTTACTAGAACCTCATAGCATGTTTTTATGAAATATAACAATTTTCTAGGTTTTGGCATCTGTAGCTCAGCAGCTACGGCGCCAGCCACATACACGGGAGCTGGTGGGTTTGAATCCAGCCCAGGCCTGCTGAACAGCAATGACAGCTACAACCAAAAAATAGCCGGGTGTTGTGGCGGACACCTACCCAGCTACTTGGGAGGCTGAGGCAAGAGAATCACTTAAGCCCAAAGATTTTGAGGTTGCTGTGAGCTGTGATGAAGTTTAGATAAAGCCAGGTGTTGCTTGTTCAATATCTCAAGCCCAGAAAGATGAGTTAATCTTTGAAGGAAATGAAATTGGCTTGTTTTTAATTCAGCTGCTTTGATTCAGCAAGCCACAGCTAAAAACAAGGACATCAGAAAATTTTTGGACTGAATTTATGTCTCTGAAAAAGGAACAGTTTGTTCGGGCTGAGAATAAGATCTAAGAGTTGTCCAGCTGTATCAAGATGCTGAATGATTCTTAAGGCCTATTTGTAATTTTAATGATGCAATAAAAGACCCATTCATTTGGGGAAAAAAAGAACCGGCTATAATAGAAACATGGCACAGTAGAATCATTGCTCATTGGGTTCTTTCACGAATGCTCCACACTTGAGAGGAGCACAGAGCACGTGTGTGATATTTATGCGGATGGTGCTCGGCTTTAGGCTGTCACAAAGCACATGTATAATATTCCAACTCTAGTATTGATTAGGACCTTTAATGCAAAGCAAATAAAAAACACGATGTGACAAAAGAAATTAATAAAAAATATAAATCATGCGCAAGACCATCACTACTACCAGTTAGAAAACCCTAAGTATTCAGAGTGTACAGGTATTCTGAAAGCGTGATGCATTACCACGTTTGCCAGCTATACAAAGATGGAGATCACCTCTTTGCAACTAGAAGACTACTTCATGCAGAAGCTGGTTAAAACCTTTGATTTCTGGGACCCTAGGCACAAAGAGTCCTGTTTTACCAGCAAGTATCGTGCACCTGCCAAGGCACTACACTCCTGTGCTGTAAGACTACATGTGAGTACGACATGATGTCAGTCCTGAAGAAAAAGGCATCGTAAGGTAACCGTTAGCTGAAGGCCAGTCATGGAAGCTCAGAGACTGTCAGAGAGATCTGGCGATTGCTGAAAGGAATCTTCCTCCTAAGAAAGCAAGACATTGTAATTAGATGAGAATGATGTGTTACAGTAAGTGCAAAAATATAGCGACAATGGAGGTCTTAAGGGGAGGGTTCAGAGAAACCTAACTAAAGTTTTGTCAAAGTCTTTGTCAAGGGTTCCTTGAGAGTAGTGGTGGAGGGGGGAAACTGAGGCAGGGACACTGAGGAGGCTCTTATAGAAGAGTCTGAATAAGAGGTAACTAGGCCTGAACTAAAGCTTTAACTAGAGATGGAAAAGAAAAGATGAATTTAATTGGCTATGAATTCCACTTTCAGATGCTAAATATAAATGACAAGAGTTTCCTAATACTTGCTTTGCTTCCTATATCGTTTTCAAAGTGCTGAATGGAACATGTGTGTGGCATGTGTGTAGAGATACATTTGCTTGTAGTGTTGACATAGATATCAAAATCATCAACTTAGATGATTTTTTTTTGAGACCCAGATCCTCAAGCTGTCACCCTGGGTAGAGTGCTGTGGCATCACAGCTCACAGCAACCTCCGACTAATGGGCTCAAGTGATTCTCCTGCCTCCGCCTCCCAAGTAGATGGGACAACAGGCAACCACCACAATGCCTGGCAATTTTTTAGGTGCAGCTGTCATTATTGTTTGGCGGCCTGGGCTGGATTTGAACCTGCCAGCTCAGATGTATGTGGCTGGAGCCTTAGCCGCTTAAGCCACAGGCACCAGGCTGACTTAGTTGATTTTGTTTTCAGGGGCTGGTGACAACTTGGGATGTAATGAAAACAGAGCAGTTAATCATAGGGATGTGGCCTTGTTGAAAAGAGAGGTCCAGCACCAAGACAGAGGGCGAGATGGAACAACCCTAGTTTTTTTATTTTGGGGAATTGCTGTAGGCAAAAAGAATTATTTTAGTTATGTTCTTTCTAAACATACCTGAAATAAAGTGAGTTTATGCATTCAGGAGGACTTTTACAAATATAGTAGATTTAATCATTTGGAGAAAGAGATAAAATCTGAGGACACTGTGGAAGTAAATGTGCTTGGGGAAGTGTGGTGCCCCCTCCCCTCCCAGAAATCAGATCTCTGAACAAAGGAAATCAGAATTGTGTGATTCCTTTGTTAAATTTTGGAATGAAAGCTTCCGAAAATGTCTAGTTTTAATTTTCATTGATTTACCACTGGTTGCATTTACTTTCTGTCAGGAGGAAGAATCTGAAGCTGTGTAGCTCGGCAGTGCATGATTCCAGAGTTGGATCATTGTCAGTTTTATTCAAGCTTTTATTGACAGTTTGCCTTTGTGAACAATTTAAAAAATCCTAAGTCGTGCTTTATGGTAAATTATATAAAATGTATAATTCACCTCAGAGCATTTCCAATTTAGTAACAGTCTATTGAGCAGCACCAAGGAACTGTATCTGCATTTGTGGTGCCGGGATTTTCAGGAGGTAGTTATTCTTCTTTGGTACGTAGGTGAAACTCTATGGCAATGTGCATGATAATCTTAGACTTCCTCAATTTCATTACCAGTGTCTAGTAAAGAAAATTTGCAGACAAAGCAAGAAAAAGCAACTGATATTGCCTCACCCACTCCCCCCACAAAAAACCCAGACGGTTCTGTATTTGTGTGTGTTAGTTACAATCCACAGAATGAGCTGACCCATCCTAAAGATTTGTTATTTTTGGCTGTGAAAATTAATACATTAATTCTATATGGACACGATAGGTACCATATTCAATAATTAAATATAATGAAATAAAGTATAATTTTTTCTTTTCTAGAAGTCTTATTCAAAACTATTCCATCTGCTTGAAAGCTCCTCTGGGCTCATTAGAGGAAACAGTCCTGAATTTCCAAGTCACTGTTGGTGCTTGGCTTCTCATATTCCACGTGTTTCAAATCTAACCGGCAGTTTTTTCAGCTAAATCACATCTTTTCTCTGATTTTCTTTCTCTTGTTAGTGGCAGTGCTCATCTTTCAAACCTCAAAAGTTCAGGTTTTTTCCTCCCTTGATTCCCTTCTCTGCCTCAACTCAAGATTCAGATCCTTACCATTTTTCTTGATGACTTTTCTCAGCTTCAGCCTCTGTATGCGCTCAAGGGCTTTAATCGTACTGGTTCTTTTTTTTTTTTGAGACGGAGCCTCAAGCTATCCCCCTGGGTAGAGTGCCATGGCATCACAGCTCATAGCAACCTCCAACTCCTGGGCTCAAGCGAGTCTCCTGCCTCTGCCTCCCAAGTAGCTGGGACCACAGGCGC
>CAUYQV010059004.1:0-22794 GCA_963574575.1 Galagoides demidoff | reverse complement strand
AGTAGCTGGGACCACAGGCGCCCACCACAACGCCCGGCCATTTTTTGGTTGCAGCCGTCATTGTTTGGCGGGCCTGGGCTGGGGATTCGAACCCGCCACCTTAGGTGTACATGGCTGGCGCCTTAGCCGATTGAGCCACAGTCGCCGAACCTATTTGTTTCTTAAAACATTTCCTTTCTGTCTTTTTTGTGAAAATATTAGAAGGAAATACACCAAAATAATAAAAGTGGTTTGAATGATAGGATATGATGGATAATTTAAACCTTTCTTCTTTATATTTTTTTGTTTTTTTTCTTTTCTATATTTAGCACACATTTTTGTTGAGCATCTCTTATTGCTTGGTGTTGTATTAGGAACTATGCAATAGCAAAGAGGAACCAACACGGTCTCTGCCGTCATGGAGCTTATATTCAGGAGAAATAATCTGTAGAGAAGGAAACTAATTAATTACAGTTCATAGTAGAGTCTGGGTAGAAAATTAGTGGGATGTTGGGTTAGAAAATAAGAGTCTAGCTAGCTAGGATGGTCATGGGTCATATTTCTTTTCTAAGCAGATAAAACCATAAAGATTATGTTTTGTTTTTTAAAGTTGCTTTCTAAACAACATGAAATATTTGCTTGAACTTGCAATTCAAAGCCAGTAATTTTGGGGCTGCCTTTTTACTGTTTACATTGTTCTTAACTGACGTAACAGTTTAACTATATATTTTTCTATTCAGCAAAATTTCTAGTAAATTTAGGAAACTAATATCTAATAAGGACTAGCTACACAAAACCTCTGCAAGGTAAATACATGGTAATTTAACGGATGCACTGAATCGCAGAGTGATTAAGTAATTTGGCCAGTGTCCTATACTCAATAAATGACAGTATGAATATGAATTCAGGTCTGCTTACCACCCACATTCAGATAAGTTGGGGTAAATTTTAATTATAAAGAAGAGAGATGACAGAACCAATTAATTATTACTCATTTGTAGCAGTAATGATATTTAATCTCTCTTTGAGATTTTTTCTCTAAGCTTTTGGTTGGTATGTAGCCAACTGTTAGCCATATGAAATGGTTAGTGTCCAGTTTCTGAATAATTGTTTGCTAATTTGAATAATTATCCTCCTTCACATTTCTTTTAGGATCCTTCATCTGTACCTAATGCAGACAATGCCTTTACACTATTTTATGTGAAATTTCGAGCTGCTGCCCCCAAAGTCAGAGTAAGTTTGTTGACATACGTAGGATATTGCTATGAAATTTATTCAACCAGACCTTTTGAAGTACTGTTGTATGTTAAGCACTTTGCTTAAGCCAGGGAAATTCTGTATTACAGCAGTGTATCTTAGAGGTGTGTCCTAGGTGCTTGATGTCCACAGAGATAGGAACGCCTAGCTCTTCCTGTGATGCTCAGGGACGATTTTAGATGAAGGTGATAGTTGAGCTTAAAAAGTTCAGGTAGTGGACTTGAAGGAATGGATAAGGAAGGGCATTTTATATAGAGAGAATAGCACATATAGGGAAGGTTGTAGAGACCTAAAAGACCTGCATTTTGGGAGTGCTCTGGTAATTTGTTATGATGGGAACATAGGACGTTAGTGGAGTATGAGGGGAAAGAAGTTAGGAAAGATGACAAGGACAGTCTCACAGGGGAATATTATAGGTCATGTTAGTTCAGGAAAAGTAGAGAACCAATGAAGTAATATCTTAACAGAGGAGTGATTCGGTCAGGTTTGCCAAACAGACACATAGACCAATGGAACAGAATAGAGAACCCAGAAATAAATTCACATATAGCCAACTGGTGTTTGACAGAGACATCAAGAATATTCAATGGGGAAAGGGCCGTCTTTTCAAAAAATGGTGCCGGGAAAACTCAGTATCAATACCTGACAGTTCTTAACAAAAATAAGTAAAGAATAAAAAAGAAAAAATAAAAAACATGGAAAAAGCTCCTGAATATCCATATGCAAAAAAATGAAACTAAGCTTTTATCTCTTATCATATAAAAAAAATCAAATCAGAATGGATTAAAGACTTAAATGTGAGGCCCCAAATTATAAAACTACTATACAAAGGCATAGGAGGGGTTAGGTCAATGGGAGTGGGTTATCAGAACTTAATAACATTAGTGTCACTATAATTGGTATATAATTCCCCCCACTGCTAAGTTTGACTGGCTAAAAGTAAAAAAACATAGGAGAAATGCTTTAGGACTTTGTCCGAGGCAAGGATTTTATGGCTAAGACTTCCAAAGCACAGGCAACAAAAACAAAAGTAGGCTGGTGAGATTATATTAGACTAAAAAGCTTCTGCAGAGCAATGGAATTGATGACCAGAGTGGAGACAACTTGTACGATGGAAGAAAACATTTTCAAGTTATTCATCTGACGTGGGACTAATAATCTAGAATATACAAGGAATACAACAGTGAAAAATCAAATAATTCTATTAAAAAGTGGGTAAAGGACACGAATAGACATTTCTCAAAAGAAGACATACAAAGGGTCAACAGGTATGTGAAAAAAATGCTTAATGTCACTAATCATCAGAGAAAAGCAAATCAAAACCCCAATATCTTATCGCCCACATGTACCCCATAAATACAGATAATTGTTACTGATTTAAAAAGTTTAAAGATGCAATATAAAGAATAGATTATGGTGAAGAGAAGATTTGAGACAGGGAGGCCTAATTAACAAGAAGATTTTGTAGTAATCTAGGTGAGAAGTAAGGGTTGAACTACTGGATTGGTAATATATTCCATGAGGCTGGATATGTGCCTTATTTATCCTTCTTAGTGGTATCTGGTTCATAAGGAATGCACCTGTATTTGTCTGATTAGGTGATTAGAATGGAGGAGTCAGATTATAACATATCTGAGATATGTTTAATTGGAGCTAGTGTTACATGTATATTCTTTCTACTCATTCTGAAGTTGCTAGAAAGAATAATCTACTTTGGGTGGTGCCTGTAGCTCCAAGGAGTAGGATGCCGGCCCCATATGCTGAAAGTGGCGGGTTCAAATCCAGAACCTGGCCAAAAGCTGAAAAAAAGAAAAAAAAAAAAAGAATAATCTACTTTTGCCGACTCAGATTTCATTCCCTCCTTTCCTTTTGAAAGTCAGCCAGTTAAGGCGCCAGCCACATAGACCCAAAGTAGTGGGTTTGAATCCAGCCCAGGCCCTCCAAAGAACAATGATGGCTGCAACCAAAAAATAGCTGGGCTTTGTGGTGGGCACCTGTGGTCCCAGCTACTTGGGAGGCTGAGGCAGGAGACTCGCTTGAGCTCAGGAGTTGGAGGTTGCTGTGAGCTGTGATGCCATGGCACTCTACCTAGGGGGACGGCTTGAGGCTCTGGTCTCAAAAAAAAAAAAAAGTCAGCCAGTTGAAATGAATTTTTTTTGAAGTGGGAAAATACTTATTTTTGTTTATGGAAGATATTAATATAATGGATGGCATGAAATATAGATTGTACCTGATTGATTACTTTTGCCTATTAGCCAAAGACAAAGATCAAGGTTTGATTAGGAAAGAAATGGTATAGGTAAAAGGGCTTAGTATGGTGGGTGATTATAAAATAATTATATAAGTGGCATTCCTGTATACCAGTAAGTAGCCAGTTAGCATATGTGATAAAGCCCTGTTTGTATTAGTGACAGAGAGCATACTTACCAATAACGTTAATGGAGATATAAGGATGAGGAAAATGACAAAACCAGACAGAATGTCATAAAAGATTGAATAGTAAGCCCATCCTGTTCCTGATTGAGGAGACTAACTTTTCAAAATCTTAGTTTCTCCCAGTGTGATATATTGGTTGGAATGTACTCCCAGCAAAAAATTCCAATGAAATTTCTTTTTGTGTGACTCTAAGCTTTTATCTGGTAAAGAGGTGAGACTAAACGAGAATTTTGAAAAATACACTGTGTCATTGATTGATCACTGGAACAGGAAGTTTTAGAACTTAGTATATAAAGAAACATCCCAAATCAAAGAGCTGGAGTTTTCTATGGTATTGGGAAGCTTTGCTAAATATTTGGGAAATAAAAGTAAGCTTTTCATTTTATAACATTACCAAAAGAATACATTCCAACTGAGCTAAGAAGTTTTAAATGTAAAAATGAAGACCAAGCCAAGCAAACAAAAAACTAGAAAAAATTACTGGAAAAAAAAACTATACAATGGTATAAAAATAAAGCAAAGGCAAACTGAAGAGAATGTTTGCAACAGATAAGAAGGTTAATCAGTATAAGAAAGATGAGTATCTAATATAAAATGACCCAGTCACTCTCGGAAAATGTGGAAAATACATGCAAGTTTAGGTTAGGTGGCATTTTTTTGGCTGTCAGAAATTGGCATTTTAAAGTCAGTACTTTTGAGGATTTGATGAGACGGGTAGTGCTGCTGATAGGAATGTAAATAGCTCCTTTTCTTAAAAACATTTTTGGAGAATAGATCAAATGCTTAGAAAAATACATGTCTCTTTGATCCAGTATGTTGGAGTCCCTACCTGAGATGTAAGCACTATTATTCCAGATTTATTTATTTATTTATTTTCATAGCTCACAGCAACCTCAAACTCTTGGGCTCAAGCTATCCTCCTGCCTCCATCCGAAGTAGCTTGGGACTATTGGCGCCTAAAAATTTTTCTATTTTTAGTAGAGACTGGGTCTCGCTCTTGCTCAGGCTGGTCTTAAACTCCTGAGCTCAGGCAATCCACCCACCTTGACCTCCCAAAGTGGTGGGATTACAGATGTGAGCCACTACTCCTCTGGTTATTCCAGTTTTATCTTGCAAGAAGTGGAATCTCAGAGAAATGAGGCAGCTTGGCTGGGCTTAAAAAGCTACTAAGGAGTTGGCACTTGAACCCTATAGCTTCATTCTAGATGCTTAAGCAATGAGCTTTTAATTTTTTGAAATAGCCTTGGTGTCTTAACAATAGAATAGTTGACTTGTGGTACCTCTTTCCAATGGGATATTATATAGCCATTGAATGTAATGTTTTAAATGGTATTTATAAGGATGAATCATTGTTTATTAGGTAGTAGCTACTGGGCTAAGTTTTCCAACACATTTTCATCTCATATCGAAAATTATTTAATGATAGGAAATGGTTATAAAATAATTTTTAGAAAGTAGATTATAAAGCTGAATATATAGTATAATTCCAATTGTGTTTAAAAGAATATAACTGGATACAAAAACTGAAAGAAAATAATACTGAAATATTAGCTGATTATTTTTTGGTATTTAGGTGACTTTCACGATTTGTTATTTTCTTATACTTGAAGTTCTCTAAGTGAGCATGTAATTCTGTTATAATCAAGAAGTAATGAATAGTATAATTGCAATAGGCTTTTTATGTATTTTTCCTTTTTCTGCAGACTCTTATTGAGCAAATAGAACAACGATCTGAAAAAATGCCTGAGTGAGTATCTAGAAGTTCTTTGATTTTCAAATTAGCTTTCTCTTGTTGTGCTATTTTTCCAAGTCTGGATATGTCCGTGATATTTTTGAGCAGTTACCTCTAAGTTTGTTTTTGTAACACACAACTTCTTTGGGGAGCAAGGTCACAGATCTGACTTAGCAAGTTCACATAAAAGCAGTTGGGCCGCTGTGAGGTCCTTCTTCTTGGAACAGAAATCCTTTTGTAAAAGAAAAGCTTATGGCACCACAGTCCATCATGACTGGTTTTATTTTATATCTGTATTTGTGGTACTTGATGTGGAGAAATGAGAGGTGACCTTTATAGCTTTAGAGGTTTGGCAGGCTACTCTGGGATTTAAGATGAGATTTAATTTACATATCTGAATCCAAAGTTTTTACTGCAGTCTCATTTGCTTGCCATCAGATACCAACAGCTGCTAAACGATATTCACCAGTGCTACCTTGATCAGCGGGAGCTCCTTTTGAGCCCTAGTATTGCTTGTACTGTCACAGAGTTAACTAGCCAAAATAACAGAGATCATTGTGCCTTGGTAAGTTTCTGCTTGTTTTGGTTTAATGTTAAACCTCACTCTGAGCTATGTTGACACCTTAGAAGCTATAAATAAGTTTTGGTTCCCCTATGGAAAATCTGCTTTGGTAATTAGCCTTATTCGATGTTGCAAAATAGTCTCATTTTCATTTACTTTTTATGGTATGAATATTCACAAATAAGTATTGATCCTTGAAAGATGAGGTTTTAAAGTTTATAGATTTATAGTGCCAATTTAATTTTAGCTTAGCTTTTGCTGAAGAAGTGCCTTTCTCTTTAGTGTAATTTAATCCATACCGTCAAAAAATATATACGTGTTCTTTGTTTTTAATAATCCTTTGGCCTAGAAAAGTAACAAATTCATTATCAAAAGTTTAGAAAATAAAATATTAAGAAAATAAAAATCACCTATAATCCCATTATATAGTAATCTATTGAAAACCAGCCATTTTCTATTCTTTAATAAGTTATTTTATGAATACATGTGCATAATTTCTTTGCAAATAAAGTATAGGCTTATTTCATAAACTCTGGAAATGTATATGCCTTTAACTGTAGGTGGTATGTGTTTGTTTACTACAGGTTCGCAGTGGCTGTGCCTTTATGGTCCATGTATGTCAGGATGAGCACCAACTTTACAATGAGTTTTTCACAAAACCGACACCAAAATTAGAGTAGGTGATACATAGAATATAACTTTTTTTGATAAAGATTTAATTTGCTAGTGACCATAAAATGTATAGTATGTTAGCAGTGTTTTAACTCTTTTCTGTGTATGAACAGAATATCATGGGGTTGGACAGTGGTTATTTTCTTAAGATAAATGTACTACTTAAAGGCCAATATGCTTTTATATTGCTTGTAATATAATTATGGAGGCATTATAGTGCAATAGAAAGAACTCTACTTGGAACTAAGTCTTGGGATCTAGATCCCTTTATCTCCATTATATACAATAATTCCCTCAAGATTCTATTATATGATTCTAACTAATGAAAGATAATTCAAAATACAAGTGCAATTTATAATAACCTTTCCTTTATTTTATCAGAGATCTACTGTTACTTTCACTTTTTTCATGTTGGCTGCTTTGACTCTTATAATGGGGAGGAGAAAAATATTTTATGGTTTTGATTGGAGTGATCACTTTTGATGAAATAACAAATATTCTTAGAGAATATTATTCTATTATATTTGTCTATCTTCTTCATATACAGAAGAGTATTAATGACAATATGAAGAATACAGACAACTTAATTTTTTCTTTTCATATATTTAAAACTTTTAAAAATACTTGATCTGTGTCTAAAGTACTTTGAGTTTTGCTTATCTAAATCTATAAGTATTCAAGAATTTTGAATCTGTCTTTCCTGGGGAACAAAATTCCATTTGACTCATAGTGACTAGAATATGAAAGTTAAGTCTACTGAAATTTTTTCATTGTTTTTAAAAGGACACATACACAATTATTGCTGAAATAGATAAAAGTTGTAATAGGTTGACTTTTGGTTGAGGGCAGCTAGTTTGAACTGACTATTGTGGAATGCTTATTGATTATAAATTTTTACAGCAAAAATAGGTTATAGAATTATTTCAGCCTTTCTCTTCTCATTCTATTGTGTTCCCAAATACTCTTTTCCAATAGTTATTTGATATTTTTATTGGTTAGAAGAAACCAATGAGGCTTTTAAAACTATTAGAAAATTCTGAAAAGACAACTACTAAAGCCTTGTTTTATTCTTTCTTTTTAGTGAGCTGTTAGAGAAACTGTGTGTGTCATTATATGATGTCTTCAGGCCATTGATCATTCATGTCATTCACTTAGAAACCCTGTCGGAACTTTGTGGGATTCTTAAAAATGAGGTGCTTGAAGATCATGTACAAAACAATGGTAAATAAGTAGAAGTGATAATTTCAGGGTCTTTTTAATTATACTGGTGGCTTGATGAATTTGAAAAAATTAAATTCTGCTTCCTCCATCCCCTAAGTACATTAATATTTTTGAAGCTTGGGTTGATGCCTTGCCCCTTTTTGAATAAAGATACACTTTATTCTGTGACTAAAGGTACAAATTAAATAGGGAAAGAATTTTTAAATTCCGGGAAAAATTAGTACTAAAATAATTATAGTCACTTTTCTTTCTGGCATCTGGAATTCAGAAGGACCTGACAGTTGCTTCTAGGTTAGGGATTACTAATACATTGTGACCAGAATATATCAAGTAATGGACTGTGTTGCATATTTTTGATTAAAAAAAGAGAATTATTTTAGAATCCAATGTGCTCAATTCTAATATGAAGACAGTAGATGACCTAACACATGGTGGGGGGTAGGGGAATGAGGGAGCAGGGAGACCAGAGGAAAGAACGGGTTGGGGGGGTCATGGTGTGTGACACACCTCTTGGAGGTGGGACACAATTATAAGAGGGAATTTACCTAACAAATGTAATTAGTGCAATCTAATTCTTTGTACCATCAATGAATCCCCATCAATAAAAAATAATTATATAGCATACATACATAGTAGTGATTCATCTTTTCTGAAATTACAAATAAAAGCAGTTCTCTGCAATATTTCTTTTTTTCTTTTTGAGACAGAGCCTCAAGCTGTCCCCTGGGTAGAGTGCCATGTCATCACAGCTCACAGCAACCTCCAACTCCTGGGCTCAAGTGAGTCTCCTGCCTCAGCCTCCCAAATAGCTGGGACCACAGGCGCCCGCCACAACACCTGGCTCTTTTTTGGTTGCAGCCGTCATTGTTGTTTGGCGGACCCAGGCCACATTCAAACCAGCCAGCCACCTTAGGTGTATGTGGCTGGCACCTTAGCTGGTTGAGTTACAGGCACTGAGCCTGCAATATTTCTTTATCCATCTGATAATAATCTTCAATATTTGATTTGATTGTTATAGAGAACATGATTTCACTAACTTTGGTACCTTTAAAAAATATCTGTCAAGGATGGGTGTTGTGGCTCATGCCTACAATCTCAACACTTTCGGAGGCTGGGGTAGAAGGATCATTTGAGGCCAGGAGTTGAAGACCAGTCTGGGCAACTGGTGAGCTTCCCATCTCTACCAACAAAACAAAACAAAACAAAAACATTTGCTGGGCAACAGTGGTGCACTTGGAGTCCCAGCTACTTCAGAAGCTAAGGCAGGAGGATTACCTGAACCCAGCAATGTGAGGCTGCAGTGAGGTATAATTGTGCCATTGCACTATGACCTGGATGACAGAGCAAGATTCAGTCTCTAAAAAAAAGAAAAAAATACTTTGGAAGTAATTATTTTACTGGCAGAATTTATCATCCTTCCATTGGCTTTCATTGGGAGACACTGAATTCTTACTCTTACAAGGTTATTATTCTACTACCTTTAATTTATTCTAAGGTAAACATTTTCTCACATTTTAATACTTCTGAATTTAAGATGATTTTTAAATTAATATGAGTTTTTTAATGTGATAGTGTACTATCTCTTACCCCTTGGAAAACTGTTACTGAATTACTAGCATCTTAAATTGCTGACATCTTAGAAATGAAAAAGAATTATACTCATATTTTGTTTTTTACTTTTTTTCTTTTTTTTTTTTTGAGACCAAGTCTTATTATGTTGCCCTCGGTAGAGTGCTGTGATGTCACAGCTCACAGCAACCTCCAGCTCTTAGGCTTAGGTGATTATCTTGCTTCAGCGTCCAGTGTAGCTGGGACTACAGGCACCTGCCACAATGCTCAGCTATTTTTTTCTTGCAGTTTGACCTGGGTCGGGTTTGAACTTGCCACCCTCCGTATATGGGGCTGGTACCCTACTCACTGAGCCACAGGCACTGCCCAGCAAAAACACTCTTAAAATTCAGATTTTCTTATTCATATTAATAATAGAATCAGTTTAACAGAGTTCCAGGAAAGAAGTACAGAGGCAAATTTATTTCTTAGTTTTAAAATTGAGAAATTGAAACACTTACTAAACTTCTCGAAGGTCATTGAGTCATCCTGAAATATAACTGCAGTCTCTGAAACAAAAGTGGTTCATATCAATTCTGAACAATTTAGTTAATATCTTTGTTTAAGATATTTTTCTAAATCTAAAGGAATTGATGATTGTACTTTTTTATCAGCTGAACAACTAGGGGCATTTGCAGCTGGAGTCAAGCAGATGTTGGAAGATGTGCAAGAGCGGCTGGTCTACCGAACGCATATCTACATTCAGACAGACATTACGGGCTACAAACCGGCTCCAGGAGATCTGGCATACCCAGATAAGTTAGTCATGATGGAGGTAGGGTCGTCTTACGCGATCTCCCCTCTACCCTACAGCTTTCAGATCTTTCATACTAGTTAAAAAAGGATTTTTCTTCATAACAAATTTTTTTGTAGAAACAGAGTCTTGCTTGTTACCCAGGCTTGAACTCCTGGCCTCAAGTGTTCCTCCCACCTTGGCCACTCAAAGTGCTGGGATTGCACGTGTAAGCCACTGCACTTAGCTGGAAACTTTTATTTTTAACACGACTATAAGGCAATTATAATGCATAAAAACACTGATTCTTTAATATCGTCAGATAACTAGTTGATTCTAGGATTTTTTTTTCAGATGCATCAGATGTTAATGTTTTATTTATCTCAGTACGTTATGTATATTTTGTTACTGAACCATTTGAAAATAAGTTGCAGACATCATGATACTTCACTAAGTACTAATGTTCCTTACTCTCCTAGGAATAAAACCATTCTCCACACACTATGATACCATTTTTACACCTAAGTGAAATAACATTTATTCAACAATATTGTTTGTATACAATGTTCCTTACTCTCCTAGGAATAAAACCATTCTCCACACACTATGATACCATTTTTACACCTAAGTGGAATAACATTTATTCAACAATATTGTTTGTATACAGTCCATATTCAAATTTCCCTAGTGTTCCTTCAAGTATCTTTTATAACTGGATCAAAAACATAAAGAAAAATGGGATCCAGTCAAAGTTAACTGTGTTGTATTTGATTTTTATGTCTCTTTAATATCTTCATTTTAATTTTTTTTTGTAGAGACTGTGTCTTGCTATGTTGCTCAGGGTGGTCTTTGAACTCCTGACCTCAGTCAGTCCTCCTGCTTTGACCTCCCAAGGTGCTGGGATTACAGGAACAAGCCACCACACATGGCCTTTTTAATAGCTTTAAGCCGATTTCTGCCCTTTTCCTCACATTTTGGTTTTGTTTTGTTTTTTTGAGACAGGGCCTCAAGCTGTCTCCCTGGGTAGAGTACTGTGGCATCACAACTCACAGCAACTTCCAACTCCTGGGCTCAAGCGAGTCTCCTGCCTCAGCCTCCCAAGTAGCTGGGACCACAGGTGCCCACCACATCGCCCAACTATGTTTTGGTTACAGCCGTCATTGTTGTTTTGGCGGTCCCGGGCTGGATTTGAACCCACCACCTTAGGTGTATGTGGCTGGCACCTTAGCCACTTGAGCCACAGGCGCCGAACCTTATTTTTTGTTTTTATGATACTTTTTTTTTAAAGAGACCAGGCCAGTTTTATCGTAAAGTGTGCCATATTTTGGATTTGTCTTGCTTAGATTCAGATTAAACTTTTTGGCAAGAATACTACAGTATTTGACGTTTACTTCTTAGTTCATCAAATCCAACATAATGTCAGGTTGTTTCACTGTTGGTTAAGGTGATGATTACTAGCTCTCATTGTTATAAAAATGTATTTTCCCTTTGTAGTTAATAAGTAATTAGGTGATAACATGTTGAGATTATGTTAACTCCCCAGGATCTTTTCAGTCAGTGGTTCCATTAATGGTACTGGACCAAACCCATTTATTACACTGGGGGTAGCTAAGTGGTGATTTTTGACATCTGCCATTCTTCTACACTTTAGTGGTTGGCATGCTCTTGTAAAGAATTAATTTCTCTTCCTCCCTCCCTTTCTTTTTACTATCCTTGCTTCATATAGTACTGTAGAATAAATTTTCAGAAGGAGGGAGGGAAGTGGGGTCTTGGTGTGTGTCACACCTTTTGGGGGGAAGACACAATTGTAAGAGGGACTTTACCTAACAAATGCAATCAGTGAAACCTGGTTTCTTGTACCCTCAGTGAATCCCCAACAATAAATTAAAAAAAAGAAAGAAAGAAAGAAAAAAGAGGCTCCAGATAGCTGTCTGGACCTTCCATGTCTTTTGCCATGTGAGGACATGGCATTCATCTCTTTGCTTTTCTCTGTAATGGGAGAATGCTGTAAAAAATGCCATCTATGGAACAGACTTTCACCAGACCTGCTGGCAATGGGGTCTTAAACTTTATGGTCTCTAGAACCATGAAAAATAATGCCTACTATTTATAAATTCCTCAGTCCAAGGCATTTTGTTATAGCAGCAGAAACTAAGATGGGGGCAGGACCTGGAGAGCCCAGTTTATAGGAGTATAGGGCAACATTTCCAAGAATCTCCCCCTATGCTCACTACCTGGCTCAAAATTCATCAGTACAAAGAATTCTTTTTTTTTTCTTTTTTTTGAGACAGAGCCTCAACCTGTCCCCTTGGGTAGAGTGCCATGGCTTCACTGCTTACAGCAACCTCCAACTCCTGGGCTCAAGTGAGTCTCCTGTCTCAGCCTCCCAAGTAGCTGGGACCATAGGCGCCCACCACAATGCCTGGCTATTTTTTGGTTGCAGCCATTATTGTTGTTTGGCGGGCCTGGGCTCGATTCGAACCCGTCACCTTAGGTGTATGTGGCTGGTGCCTTAGCTGCTTGAGCCACAGGTGCCAAGCCAATACAAAGAATTCTTAAGAGCTAAAACCTTAATACCTAAGCCCTTACAGTATAAAGAAGTGAACAGATAAATATTCTTAAATGTATGTACAAGGATCTTACTTCAACAGAAAATGTATTAATAGAGGACTGATTACAGTGCAGCAATATAGCCTCTGCTTATCAGGAAGTACAGCAGTGTGTGCTAATATTTACAGAATGCTTGCTATGGGCCAGGCATTGATCCAAGCATTTTATGGATATATATATTTTTTTTAATCAAAAAAAATTTTTAGGCCATCTTAACTCATCTGCTTTCACAATAATCTGATATGGAGGGTACTATGACTCTTCTCATTATACCAACCCCAGCACAGGGAACTTTGGTGACCTGCACATGTCAGTAAAGAGACAGATTTTTGAACCCCAGGACCCGTAACCTTGACTATTTTGATATACTGTTTCTAGTCTATGGCACAGTAAAAACTAAAATAAAGATCTACAAAACTATAAAAAAAAAAAGGTCAATATATTTTTAATCTATTTCCTTCTTTATTCTATTTGATGCTCTAAATGTCCCCTTCAGGATTGTTCCTCTGTCCTCCCTATAGCCTCTGAGTACTTAAAAAAAGCCCCCCTTTATTAACACATAGTTTACATACCATATACTTGACCCATTTAAAGTTTATAATTCAGTGGTTTTTAGTATATTCACAGATAATGTGCAACCATTACAACCATTAATTTTAGAGCATTTTTATCATGTTACCCTATAAAAGAAACCCTATACCCTTCTATCCCAGCCTAGACAGGCACTAATCTACTTTCTGTCTATAGATTTTTCTGTTTTGGACATTTCGTATGAATAGAATCATATAAAATGTGACTTTTTGTCACTGGTCTGGTTTTTTTTCACTTAGTATAATGTCTTACGGGTTCATCCATGTAGTAGCATATGTTAGTACTTCATTCCCTTCATTGCTGGCTAATATTCCATTGTATGGATATATCACATTTTGTTTATCTTCTTATCCATTGATGGACATTTTAGTTGCTTCCATCTGTTGGCTGTTAGAGGTATTGCTGCTATAAACATTCATTTACATGTTTTTTAAAAATTTCAGTTTTATTCATGAAAAACTTACATAACTGAGAATGATTTCTGATTAGTACAAATCAGAGTTGATTTTTGTTTACTTTTAATTGACACATAATTGTACATATTTTTAGGGTGCTGTGTGCTATTTTGAAACATGTATACACTGTATAATGGTCAACTCAGGGTAATTAGCATAGCCAACATTTCAAACATTTATCATTTCTTTGTGTGAGAACATTTAAGATCCTTTCTTCCTGTTACTTTGAAATATACAATAGTTTTGTTAACCTTTTACCCTACTATGCAATAGCACACCAGAACTTATTACTTCCATGTTCATGTTTTTGTATGGACATGTATTTTTATTTCTTTTTAGTGTATATTCCTAGGAATAGAACTGTTGGGTCATATGGTAACTCTATTTTTAATTCTTTGAGAAAATTCCAGACTGTTTCTAAAGTGGCTATACCACTCTACATTCCCACTAAGTAGTGTACGAGGATCTGATTTTTCCACATACTTGCCAACCTTTGTTATTATATGACTTTTTAAGAATTAAAAAGCCATCTTTGGGGGAAGGAAGTGGTATCTTATTGTGGTTTTTGATCTGTATTTCCCTGATGACTAATGATGTCAAGCATCTTTTCATGAGTTTATTGGCCATTTGTGTATCTTCCTTGGAGAAATGTCTAATCAGATCTGTTGCTCATTTTAAAAATTAGATTGTCTTTTTATTACAGAGTTGTAAGAGTTCTTCATATATTCTGGATACAAGTCTCTTGTCAGATATATAACTTATAAATACTTTTCCCATTCTGTGGAATGTAGTTTCATTTTCTTGCTTGTATCCTTTGAAGCACAAGTTTTGAGTTTTGGTAATGTCTACCTTATCTATTTTTTCCTTCTGTCAGTCATGCTTTTGGTGTTACATCTAAGAAGTCTTTGCCAGATTCAAGGTAATAATGGTTTACCCCTATGTTTTCTTCTAAGAGTTTTATAGTTTTAGCTTTTAACATTTAGGTCTTTTCTCTGTTCTGAGTTAATTTTTGTATGTGTATAGAGTGTGAGGTACAGATCCAATTTTGTTCTATTGCATGTGGCTGTCCATTCTTCCTAGCATCATTTGTTGAAAAGGATATTCTTTTTCCATTGAATGGTGCTGGCCCCTTTGTTGAAAATCAGTTGGCTTAGAGGTCTGGGTTTTTTTTTTTTATACTCTCAAGTTTATTCCATGGATCTTTATGTCTTATTCTTGTGCTATTACCAGTCTATCTTTATTACTGTTGTTTTGTAATAAATTTTGAAATTGAAAAGTGAAAGTCCTCCTGTTTTGTTCTTTTTCAAGATTGTTCTGGGCCCCTTGCAGTTCCATTTGATCTTAGTAATTTGAGTCTTCTCTCTGTTTTCTTGGTTAATCTAGACTTACTTGTTTTCTTGCACAAGATGATCCAGGCATTCAATTTTTATATCTATTCCTTGTCCCAAACCTAGGGTCAGCTATTTCTCTAAGAACCCCTGGTTCCTTTCAAAGGGAAGCAGGGTGGTACTTACAAAACAAGATCTGATGTCACATGTGTTCATTTCTAGAGACTATTTCTAACACCCCTTTTTTTTTTTTTCTTTCCAGTTTTGGCTGGGGCTGGGCTTGAACCCACCACCCCCTGGTATATGGGGCTGGAAACCTACTCTTTGAGCTACAGGCGCCACCCTCTAGCACCTTTTAAAGGCTAGAACTAGGTGATAGACATTTTAAAATATGAGTTCATACTGAAACCTCCAATTCAAATCTATTCCATGGCACTCTACCGAGGGCGACAAAGTGAGACTGTCTCTAAAAAACGAAGAAAGGGATAGTCTTCTAAACTCCTCGTCCCTTCCTCTGACTTCTATTTACATTTATTACATTTTAGCTAGTTATATTAATTATTGGTATATTACTAATTTTTTATAACACGCAAAGGGGCTGTTTATTTTTGAATTAGCTTTTAATCTCAAGGCTTATAGCAGGAATTATCTTTCTGTGTCTGGGTATTGCTAGTAACAACAGGGTGGTTAGTTCATTTGCAAGCGTTACTTACCCTAAATGGATACGAGGAGGGAGGAGGAGCGTGGTGAGATACAGGGAGATACAAGGTTTCTCAGGCAGATCTAGGGACTTGTGCTCTCTCCTTTCCCTCCCTTCCTGGCTCCTCCCCTCCTGGCCTTCATTATGAATATCAGGTTTCTCTATTATTAATAATATGTCTGTTTTAATAGTTTTGTGTGATAGGATGTTAGGTTACAAAGTTTACTATGTGCCCCCCTTCCAGGGTAATTTAGTGATTTATTTAGCATATTTATATAGTTATATGGCTAGTATCCTGCATGCTTCCCTGTGTGGTAGAACTTTTGGTTTATGAAAGGTAACCACTTGTAGTAAATAATACTGTTTCTCTTTTGTTGAGGAGCTAGGTGTAAAAGTGGTCTGGCTATGACATATGTGTGCTATTCAGGGATTAGCTGTACTTTCTGATTCCTACATACAGAATGAGCAGACTGGCCCAAGTGAGAAAGGGTCTTCTCTTCTAACTAGTTCTCTAGCCCTTCTTTTTGGCAGTAGCTAGGTATTAATTAGGTCCTCATTTCTGTATATTTCCACCTATATAACCAATGTAAATTACGGGATTTTCATTGCGGATTTTGTCGTTGGTGTTCTGTGTGTATTGGATGATGTTCTTTAGACAGTGAGTCCATACTGATTTTAAAAAAACGAAACAAAACTGTTTCTGGCCAGGCTCTGTCCCTGTAATTCTAGCATTCTGGGAGGCCAAGGTAGGAGAATCCTTTGAACTTACATGTTTGAGACCAGCCTAAGCAAGAGTGAGGCCCTGTCTCTACTAAAAATAGAAAAAATTAACTAGGTGTTGTGGCGGGCTTCCAGCTACTTGGGATGCTGAGGCAGGAGGATCACTTGAACCTAAGAGTTTGAGATTGCTGTGAGCTAGGCTGACACCATTGTACTCTAGCATGGGACAACAGAGTGAGACTCTGAGGGAAAAAAAAAGTTTCAAAGTAGCATATCGCACCAATTTTTCACATAAAGAGAAAGCCTGTTATTTGGATTGGCCAGTGCTTTGAACAAAGGCATTTCTGACAGAATATATCCAATATTAAATTTGAATACTTTGTTTCTACATTTTGAGTTGAAAAGTATGATTCTTTTATGAGCCTTGAATATTTGGCCCCATTGTGAAATGAGGTGAAAAGGCTGTGTTTTTGTTTGGGAGAGTAGTGATACCTCATACTAATTTAATGTTTTCATTTCCATGAATTGTTTTGACATAGTTCTCTTAATTAGTCCTAATTTAGTTTACTAATTAGCATTTTTTGAAACTTATAATAGTAGAAAGAACATGTTTATATTGCCAAACACTGCTGAAAACTATAATGTTCCTTCTGATTTCTCTATGCAGCAAATTGCACAGAGTTTAAAAGATGAACAGAAGAAGGGACCTTCAGAAGCTTCCTTTTCAGATGTTCGGTTAGAAGAAGGAGAGTCTAACAGTCTGACAAAATCTGGTATGTTATGATGTCTTAACTGCCAGCATTCGTTCATTCAGTTAGTAAACTTCTATTGAGGACTTGTTATACCCAAAGCATGGAAAACAGCTTTGCCTCACTTTGAGGGAAGATTGCCAAGCCAGAGGCATAATTTAGTGGTGAGTGAGAGGCTGATGGTATGCAGAAGGCACTCCTGGGCCGTGTACATGAGGCATGAAAGTTATGAAGGGAAATCAGCTCTGTGTACAGGAAGGCCCCACCTCCAGCATATGGGGCCAGCGCCCTACTCCGTTGAGCCATAGGCGTCGCCGGGCAGTGTGTTTTTGAAAAGGGTGTGAGAGAGCCAGGTGAAGTAAAGTTGTTTAAGACAAAATAGCATAGGCTTGGCGCCCATAGCACTGTGGTTACGGTGCCACCCACGTACACCAAGGGTAGCAGGTTTGAACCCAGCTCGGGCTAAACAACAATGACAACTGCAACCAAAAATAGGCGGGCGTTGTGGTGGGTGCCTGTAGTCCCCGCTATTTCGGAGGCTGAGGCAAGAGAATCGCTTAAGCCCAAGAGTTTGAGGTTGCTGTGAGCTGTGATGCCATGGCACTCTACCAAGGGCAATGTAGTGAGACTTTGTCTCTAAAAAGAAAAAAGACAGAATAGCATGTAGGTGGGCATTGAGGAGTGGAAGACCGTGTGGCTGCTTTGGGGAATTCCGAAACAGACGAGTGAGTGTGATTGAAGCCGGAGGGGGCGGGGTTGGCAGTGTAGTTCGAGTAAATAGGTGAGAAGGATAAAATCCTGAGAACATTGTGGGTAGAGAGTGGAGTGCGATGTTTTAATACTTACATGGTAGAATAGTTTGGAGTGAGAAGAAAATCTGTAGAAAGTAATATGAATGTAATTCTAAAAGAAACAAGAAAGTTTCCCTCTGGGATAGGGATGGAAGGTGGAAATAAAAGTCTTTGGAGGCAAGAAGGTCAAGGATGACCATCTGATCATCCATTCATATGCTTACTGGTGTTACTAGAATCATGATAGAAGTTAGGGTAGAAAGCAAGACTCAGAATCAGGTAGGCAGGGAAGCAAAACCAAAAAGAGTACAATCACTTCTCTGGTTCCCAGGTATGTTTTAAGTGAGACAATGAGAAGCCTTTGAAAGGAAGGCTTTAAACACAGGGTAGGATTATGTGTCAGGGCACCCTGGTAGAGGGGCTGTTCTGTGAAGAGACTGATTATCAGTACCTTCAAGAAGCAAAGGCTGTGTAGAGTAAGTGAGGGGGAAGGGAGCCTGTAGAGGATGGTGGAGGCTGCAAAGGATGGAGAAGGCAGATGTGCAGGGAAGCTGTGGGAGAGGCCCTGGTCCTAGGATTTGCTCTGCTCTTCAGAAGGGGCAGCCAGGAGGCACCTGCCTCTTGCTGGCATGCTGCAAAAGCCACTCTCAGCCAGGAAAGGGAGAAGTGAACCCAAGCTGACTTCCGGCTTTAAAGTACTTAAACACATTTGTTTCACTAAACTTTTATTTGGGTGTACTCTTGACTTTCTGTTTTGAAGGAGAGATCCTGTAGATACCATAATCCTTAGGAAAACTGTAAATAAATCTCCTAACTATTCTTAGATATAATTTGTTTAGTTTATTATTCTTTAAGAAATGTCATTTAAAATTGATTTTAGTTTACTAAGGCTTTATGAAAGAGATTTCATAATTATACAAGTAGGGCAGCACTGGGGGTCAAGGAGTAGGATGCCAGCCCCAAATACCAGTAGTGGCGGGTCCAAGCCTGGCCCCAACCAAAACTGCAAAAAAAAAAAAAAAAAAAAAAAATTTTAAAAATATCACTTGCTTTTTAAAAAAAGAGCTTACAAAACCCCGAAGTGAAAGAACTAACTCAGCATTTCCTTTACCCTATCCTTTCCCTCAAATCTATGCCATACAACTACAACCTCTAGGTCTTTTTTTTTTTTTAAGGAAGTGGATTTCTAGTGTCTCTGTGTATTTATTTTTTTGCAGTTCTTGGCCAGGGCTGGGTTTGAACCCACCACCTCTGGCATATGGGGCCGGCACCCTACTCCTTTGAGCCACAGGTGCTGCCCCTCTAGGTCTTTAATAAAGCATATGCAGATCTGGCCCTTTTTTAAAAAAAGAATTACATTTTTTCTGTAACTTACTGCCAGTATATCATGAATACATTTTTAATTCTTGTTATTAAAAAAATCCATGGCTTGGCTCTTGTAGCTCAAGCAGCTAAGGCACCAACCACATATACCAGAGCTGGTGGCTAGTTTGAATCCAGCATGGGCCTGCCAAACAACAATGCCAACTATAACCAAAAATAGCTGGGCATTGTGGCAGGCACCTGTAGTCTCAGCTCCTTGGAAGGTTGAGGAAAGAGAATTGTTTAAGCCCAGGAGTTAGAGTTTGCTGTGAGTTGTGATGCCATGGCGCTCTACCAAGGGCAACAGCTTGAGGCTCTGTCTCAAAAAAAAAAAAAAAGAAAGAAAGAAAATTCCAAATGTAAAGAAAGTGGAAAGAAATATACAATGAACATTCATACCCACCACCTGGATTCAAGACTTAATATTTTATCATATTATGTGAAATCTGACAATTAAGTGCAAACTCATATTAGAAAAAGTGCTGCATACCTCATCGTTGAATATCACTACAGTCACCTTGAGAAGCTATGCACTAACACCAGCACCTAGTCAACCCTTCAAAGAAATTTTGGAACTCTTTTTCTGGAATGGCCATTGAGAACTGTCATTATATGGCACACAGAATGAATGCTATTCAATAAGACACCACCATAGCCTGACGCAAACAGATTTGTTAGACACTGATATACCAAGGTTATGAAACCACACCAAGTTGTTTGTACAGTGCTGTAGCTGTCATTATGTAGCACACAGAAACCTGCAACCATAATAATGAATGCCATTCAATAAGACACCACCACAGCCTGACACGAACATATTTACGAGACTCCGATATACCAAGGTTATAAAACCACACCGAGTTGTTTGTACAGTGCTGTCAACATAAGTGCAAGGTGAACAAGTTCAAAAAATTAATTGTTAGGCCTTCCTATGATGATAGCTCTGATGGTCATTCCAGAAAAAGAGTTTCAAAATTGCTTTGAAGGATAGACTAGATAATGGCATAGCTTGGTGCATAGCTTCCCAAGCAGGGAGTACCCTGAAGGTGACTATAGTAATAGTCAGCAATGAGGTGTGTAGCACTTTTTCTAGGATGAGTTTATGAACTTAATTGTCAAACATTAGATATACATATGTATTTTTTTTTTTGCTAATCATTATGAAAATATATTATTGACATCACTCACACTCACCTTTGAGTATTCCATTATTTCCAAAAATAAAGACATCTCTTTTATAACCATAGATCTTTATCACACTAAAAATTTAATAAATTTCCCAGCGTCCTCTAATTCCCAGTCCATATTTCAGTATCCCCTCTTGTCCCAAAGTTTTAGACCAACTCCACATTTGTGGCTCATGTGGTCCCTTGACCCTGAAGTTACTGTGCTTCCTTCTAAAAGTGACTGTCTGCTCAATGGCACCCTCCACTTGTTCCTCCTCACATTCTTTAGAGGCTGCCTGTTCTGACCTTGGCAGGGTGGCCAGTTCTCTTCACTCCGGAATTGGATATACTAATTAGACTTGGAAGTGATGTAACTCAGAACACAGAAGACAGGCTGACAGACAGACAGGCTTTCATTAATCTTCCTGTTTAAAATTGCTTTGAAATTGCTTTGCTTTTTTGTCATTCCTGATGTTCCTGGGCTCCTGCTTGCTCCATGTGATTTCATTCAGACCCGCCTCCTCTTTAATGACTGTGCTGTATAATAGGAGTGTGCTTTTCATTTATTTCATGAAGATTATTGATAACAGGTTAGGAAAAGCAATTTGGGCTGAGTACGTAAGTGAAGCTGGAATATATATATGTATATATTCATGTGTGTTCTCATTTATTGTGTTAAATCTCACCTGTGACCGACTTAGATTTCTTATGACAAATATTCTTGATTGAAGGTGAGACTGGAATAAACTGATGCCCCTAGTTATTGATAGCTAATGAGAATAAATAGTTTATAGTTGCCATATAAATTATTGTAAGACAAACACCCACATATGTGAAACATGTCTTCTTTTATGTTTGGCTTTTAGGTTCAACAGAATCCCTCAATCCTAGACCACAGACCACAATTTCTCCAGCAGATCTTCATGGAATGTGGTATCCTACAGTTCGAAGAACTCTTGTCTGTCTCTCCAAATTATACAGATGTATAGATGTACGTGTGTAAATTCTTGTATCTTTTCTCTGAATTGCTTACTCTTTCAGTTGGAGTATTTTTAAATCTATATTTTAAGATCTTGGTACAGTATTTTGTTTCAGATTCCTAGAATCATAATTTTTAGATACGGAGGTAACTTGAAGGTCAAGCTAATTTAGGGATTCCTAACTTGAGCTTTTTCTATATGTCTTGGAATTCATTAATGGGCTTTAGAGAGTCTTTGAACACCTTGAAATTGTGGGTAAATTTTGTACATGTATTTGTATTTGTGCCTTTCTGAGGAGAAGAGCTTTAGCATTTAGTGATAGTCAGAGGAGGCCATAACTGAAAGTAAGTTTACAATTGATTAATTTGTCTACCTTAGTTTGTAGATGAAGATAGAGAGATACAGAAAGGTCATACAATGTCACATAGGTATAATATACTGTTAGTATTAAATGCAATGACTCTAAGTTAGTTTTGCATTCAATTTTTTAAAAAAATTTTATTTATTGCAGTTTTTGGTCAGGGCTGGGTTTGAACCCGCCACCTCCGGTATATGGGGCCAGCACCCTATTCACTGAGCCATAGCTGCTGCCCCTTTGCATTCAATTTTAATCAGTATCCTTGACAAGTAGTACTAAGATTACATATGTTTCTAACTGTAGACTCGGTTTAGTTATTAACTGAAGTTAACAGTACCTTTTTCACTTTTAGATACCACTTTTGTGTGTTGATTACTGAGGACAGAGTTATGTTAAGCATTCCAGTTTAATGTTTTATATTTTAGAAGGAGAAAGGGAATGAGAGAGGAATAGGGAAGGAGAGACAAATAGGGAGAAAAGAGCAGGGAGATGGCATGGCATTCTAAAGGAAGAAAGAATACCCTTCTCCCGAGGTTCACTGGGTAGCTGGATTTAAGAGAGACAAAAAAAGTAATTGTTTCATATTTTAGAAGGAAAGAGGGCATGAGAGAGGCACTCCAGTTTAACGATATGATTATTACTATTTTTTTTTTTTGAGACGGAGCCTCAAGCTATGCCCCTGGGTAGAGTGCCATGGCATCACAGCTCATAGCAACCTCCAACTCCTGGGCTCAAGCGAGTCTCCTGCCTCCGCCTCCCAAGTAGCTGGGACCACAGGCGCCCG
>CAUYQV010059003.1:0-12460 GCA_963574575.1 Galagoides demidoff | reverse complement strand
TGGTGGACCAGGCATTTTCAGAATTTAAATGTATGGAACCAGGAAAAATTTACAATCCCAATTTTAGGAAAATCAAGTTTACATTAGACAAAATTGAAAGACAGCCAAGGAGATAATAAAAACATCATGAAGGGGCAGCGCTGGTGGCTCAGAGGGTAGGGTGCTGGCTCCATATACCAAGGGTGGTGGGTTCAAACCTGGCCCTGGCCAAACCGCAACAAAAAAATAGCCAGGAGTTGTGGCGGGCACCTATAGTCCCAGCTACTCTGGAGGCTGAGGCAAGAGAATCACCTAAGCCCAAGAGCTGGAGGTTGCTGTGAGCTGTGTGATGCTACAGCACTCTACCGAGGGCAATGAAGTTAGACTCTGTCTCTATAAAAAGAGAAAGATCAATGAAGAAAGGTTGGGGATCAACACGTGAGAATCAATGGGAACCTTCTGCAGTGTGACAGGAGTAGAAACAGATGGAAAGAAATTACCACAGAATGTCAATTGACTAGATACCAAGGAAGTAGGAACACTTCTCTAAATGTTATATTAGCTATGGAAACTTTTAATAGAATTTAAGTAGGGGAATAACATTTCTTAAATAAATAGCTATCTCACAGCACTACAATAGATAAGCTTAAGAAAAACAAGGCTAAAAGTAGACACTAGGATCATTTGAGCTACAAAGTAGAAGTTAGACATGGGCAAGAAGATGGGTAACAAAACAATTAAAAGGGCCCAGCACCCAAATCTCAGTGGTTAGGGCCCCAGCCACATGCACCAGGGCTAGTGGCTTTGAACCTAGCCTGGGCCTGCTAAACAACAATGACAACTACAAGAAAAAAATAGCTGGGTGCTGTGGTGGGTGCCTATAGTCTCAACTACTTGGGAGGCTAAGGTAAGAGAATTGCTTAAGCTCAAGAGTTTGAGGTTGCTCTGAGCTGTGATGCCATAGCACTCTACTGAGGGTGACATAGTGCTACTCTGTCTCAAAAAAGAAAAAAAATTAGAAGAGGGAAAATAATAAAAGAGAGGGAAAAGTAAAAAATACATTTCATTTTTCCATCTTGGACTAATGACGATAATGTCGCTTATCAAAACTAAGAACTCCAGAGAAGGAGCAGGATTTAGGAAGATAATGCTTTCAGCTTTAAGTTCTGAGAATACAGTATAGTTTGTTATAAATACAGATTCAATTCTGAACACCCAGGTCTGTGGGTAATATTATCATGAGAGAAAATACATGGAGTAATGAGAGAAAGAGCCAAAGACAGAATCCATGGTCTTACTACATACAAGGACGGAGAGAGAGAATAGTAAGTCTAAAATGGATATGAAGGAAGAATTGCCAAACTTGAAGAAGAAAATCAGGAGAACGATCTGCCAGGCCTGTGATCCAAGCACTCTGTGAAGCTGAGGCAGGTGAATCACTTGAGCTCAGGAGCTCTAGATCAGCCTGAGCAAGAGCAAGACACCATCTCTACTAAAAGTATAAAAATTAGCCAACATGCTGGTGGGTGCCTGAAGTCCCAGCTACTCGGAGGCTGACTCATGAGGATCGCTTGAGCCTCAGAGTTTGAGGTTGCAGAAGGAAGATATTTTTCTTCCTGAGAAAAGAGGGAAGGCAAATTAAAAAAAAAAGATGAGTACAGATGCTGATGCTAAATAGCTATGGAATAGAAAGAAAAAGAAATTGCAATTCATGCAAAAGTGTTATATGATCATTTGCTAATAACGAGGACAGAGGAGGTGGGTGGGACTCTTAAGAAATTAAGAAAGCTGCTTTGGGGAATGGAAGAAGCAGCTGACACAGAACCCAGAAAAGAACTGCTAAAAGGTAGTAATTTATATGTTTAGAATCCATAATAAAATTGTTGAATAAATTAAAAAACATTAAAAAACTTTTAAGACTCAATGCATACATTTAGAAATTAATTAAATGTACCAATGCCATATTTTATTGTATGATACAAAAATTAGTTTCAAAAAATAAGTTATTTTTTGAGCATGAGTCCCAAACATTATATTTCTGTTGCATCATCTAAGTATACAACTGAATGTGTTCCTCTTGAGGTAGTCTATAAATTTTGGTTATAAAACAAATCAAAACGCTGGATTGATAAATTATTTGTTTCCTACATCTGAAAAGATCACTAATATTCAATTAAATTTTGCATTTCCGCACATACCAGCAACTATTACTCCAATAATCTATATTACATTCAATGTTATTTGAGAATTTATGAAAAAGCTTATGATTTTGGAAATAACTATATAATTCTGGTCTGAATAAAGAAAGGATAGATAAAGGAAAGTTAAAGATTCATAGTTTACCATTAGAAAAATATATAGCAATACTGACTCTAAAATGTTATAATTGTTTTTAATTTGTTCATTTTCCATACAATTAGGAAATAAAATTTACTCAACATGGAAGGCTGGAAAACCCTGACTTGCCTAAATGACAACAAGCTAATGCTCTCTCTGTGGAACCCTCACAACCAGCAAGTTCAGAGTCATAGACATGTATAAATCACTTTCAAAACAGAGAAGTTGGTCCTGCCTCTTATCCAGACATTCTAAGAGCTCACCAACCTGCAAGCAGTAACCCAAAATTCACTCTTAGGCCACTAATGTAACCTGATTGTGTTGACCTCCTGGAGAGACACACACACACACGCAAACACCCCAGAAATAAACACAATATTCCTTCTCATCAAAAAATTTCTAATCCAAAGGATTATCTCAATTATAGGAGTGGTGCATAGACTGTCACCTAAATGGTTGAACCAATTAAAGAAAGTATGTCTTACATAATGGGTCATATGCCAAAGCACATGGGGAGGGCACTGCATGATGAAGAAAAGTTCATTACTTTTTCCTATGAGTAGAAAGGTATTTAAAAATCCACAGTTTCTGTTATAAATTTAAAGCTATCTAGGGATTATCAATGAAACTTATAGACTTGAAGGCTGTCTCTGAATAGCCAGTGAATTTTAGAGAAATCTAATTGAGGAGTCCATAGTAAGAACTGTTAAGTCAAAGTCCATTGTTTCCACTACTATGGGTAATTAAAAGCTGTATAATGAAGCTCAATCCACACTACACTCTCTATATTGATACTCTTCAGAAGCAACTACTCTTTACAATAATGTATAAAAAGTAAAAACAAGCCAAAAGTACCTTGTGAATATTCTCTAATATCTTCTTTTCTACTTCAAATTGTTTCATCCAGCAATGTCGCTTTTCTTCCTCTTCTTGAAATTGTTTTTCTTCTTTATCCCTCTGAGCTCTCAGAGTTTCGTTCTCTTTGTCTTCTAGTTCTTTTTGTTTGTCTTGCCAAGCCTCAAAAGATTGTCGACATCTTTCTTCCACTTCACAGTATCCAAAATTTATATCAGCATTATCTACGTTCAATAACATCATTATTCTTAAGATAAAACCTTTAAAAATTGATCCAATTTAAATTATAAAAGTAATTTCAAAGTGAAAAAATATAAAAATATTACCAAATTAATAATATGCAAAAAGAAAATATATTCTTGAATAAACATGGATATTCCACTGAAGTCAATGAAGAATCACATAACTTGCCTTAATATATTCCACAAAACTTAATATAAAAATGAAAAGTGTGAGTGTTTATCTGAGGACGTGTATATGGGGTTAAGAAAAAGCTAAAGGACATAGTTAAATGCTTAATAAATTCTGGGTAGTTTAAAAGAAAAAAAATCGTCTTATCATGAGGACATTTGCACTAGACTGTTTATTGCAGGTCAATTTACAGTTGCAAAAATGTAGAAACAGCCTAAATGCCCACCAATCCAGGAATGCAGTAACAAGCTATGGTATAGGCATATCAGAATAATACTATTCAGCCATTAAAATAGATGGAGATTTACATTTTTTGTTAACCTGGTTAAGAATGAGTTGGATGTTCCAGTTTTGAGAACATACTTTGAGAACAACCAGATCTGACTTAGCAGAGCTCATTATAAAATGGTTTCAGCCTTAAGGTAAGGACAGAGTTAAAATATGGGTAATTAAGGGTAATTAGCTTCATATTATAGTAACAGATCATATATCATGCCACATTCTAAGCAATGCATAGGGCTGCGCACAGTCACTCATGCCTGTAATCTCAGCACCTCAGAAAGCCAAGATAGGAAAATTGCTTATTTTATTTTATTTTTTTTTTTTGAGACAGAGTGTCACTTTATTGCCCTCTGTAGAATGTTGTAGCATCATAGCTCACAGCAACCTCAAACTATTGGGCTCAAGTGATTCTCTTACCTAAGCCTCCTTGTTAGCTGGGACTACAGGTGCCCGCCACAGTGCCTGCCCATTTTTGTTGTTGTTGTTGTTTTGTTTAGCAGGCCTGGGCCTGGTTTGAACCCACCAGACCAGGAGTATATGGGTGGCACCCTAACCTCTGAGCTATGGGTGCCCCAAGGAAGATTGCTTGAGGTGAGGAATTCAAGATCAGCCTGGGCAACATTGTGAGACCCCCTATCTATAAAAAATAAAAATGTTGAGATAGGCAGGAAAATCATTAGCATCACTTGAGTTCTTGTGAGAAATTCAAGTCTTCAGGGGCTATCCCAGAGCTACTAAAACAGAAACCCTGGGGATAGAGTCCACCAATCTAGGTTTTAAACCTTCCAGGTGATTCTGATACGCTCTCAAGTTTGAGAACCACTCCTTTAGGTACTTTAGATGTCCAGCTGAGATCCCTGTGATAGGCGAGGGAGTAGAATGGTCAACTAGAAATAGTCAACCATAATAGTTTGCAACGAGGAAGACCTGGAATCAACAAAGGCTCCAGCACCTATTGTGCAGAGTTTGGAGTAAGTTAAGTACTTAGCCTCATTGAATCTCAGTTTCCTCATACATAAAATGGAAATAATAATATCTACTTTGAAAGGTTACTATGAACACTGACAGTTATTTAACTCCATGGTAAGTAGTTGTGCTGGCTATACTTCAGGCCCAGTCCATACGCCTGCCTCTTACTGTATGAACTTGGGCAAATTACTAAATCTCTCTGTGTTTTAATTTTTTCATTTGTAAAGTGAGTATACTTACTTCATTGTGTTGTTGTGAAGATTCAAGGAGTTAGCATATAAAAGGATTCAAGGAGTTAGCATATAAATAACTTAAAAGACTGCTTGCCACCTAAGTGCTCAATAACTGTTATCTGTTTAATAGTAGAAATACAAATAACAACAATAAAATACTTTATGTAAAAAAAGTTTTTAAAAAGAGTGAGTTGTAACACATTCTTCTTAGTAAAGCATCACAAGAATGGATAAGAAAGAATCCAATATACACAATTCTAATACAAAGGCAGCAAGATGATCTAACACAAAGTGGAGGGTGGGAGAATGAGGGTGGGGGAGAGGAGAAGAGGGAGTGGCATGGGTGTCCCTCCACTCAATGGGCATAATGTTAAAATGTAGGACACACCTCTTGGGGGTGGGGCACAATTATTAAGAGGGACTTTACCTAACAAATGCAATCAGTATAATCTAATTCTTTGTACCCCCAATGAATCCCAAACAATAAAAAAAAATTAATTCAGGCTAGTTAATCTATTGCAATCAGCTATCCATTTAAATCAGGAGACATAACGAAAACTATGAGAATATGTAAGTAAATAAGTAAAGGCATAATATTTCCCAAACGTTATAATTGCTTTTTTAATGTCAAAAAAGTCTTAATCATTTTCACATATCCATTGATAATCACTTAAAAATTATCAAAAACATTCTTGAGCAAGTTAGTTTACCCGATAAAACACTTTCATCCAGAGGCAAGTTGTAGGGCTCAAGCTCAGGAGCAGAAGCAGGACTGGAAGAGCTGGTTGTACTTCTCATAAATTCTTCCTTTTCTATTTCAGATAACATCTAAGGGGTTAAATGAGTACCAATGATTAGTGAAGGCCAAAATAGAAAGGAAGCTATCACAGGAAGCTAATGTCATTTAAAAATACATTGAATATTTATATATGGATACCAAGAATTGTGTTCACTCCAAACCTCTCTCTAATACAAATCTATAGGACCCTGACAATTTTTCTCTTTATAATGAATAAAAATATTTTTCCATGCAAGCAGACTGTATTTTACCCTCCTTATGTTTTTCAAAACTCTAATCAGTCTTTTATATTAATACATAATATTCAATTAAACTTCCTGATAATCATTTCAAAAAATTTCTACTAATATTTGATCTCCTCATATGAAGAAAAGGGAACTGTTCTTTCCTTTAACCTGAATTATGCATAATCTATTTTAATCAATAACTTACCATAATCATATATCATATTTTTACCATATTCTGATTAAAAAATACAGTATATTTATTCCAAAGAACTAGCTGTATGATCACTAAAAATCAATATTTCAAATTTGATCATTACCAAAACACAGAAGAGGCAAAACACTCAAAGAAAAAGGGACTTAGAAGTAATTTTCAATCTGTCAAACACTTTAGGGAGGAGGAATAGAGTTACATAAGGAGAGAAAGTTCGATAAAATAAAGGGTAAAAATGAGTCCCCAAAGTGAATCTACAGAAGAGACTTTCTCTTAAATACAGTTGTGAGGTTTTAACTCAGTGAAATGCTTAACTCTTTACTCCTACTTTTTTAAGTGTATTTTTCTTTTATCTGTTTCTAAAATACTATATTAAGATCTTCTTATCTGAAGTTTCTACAGTGTTCTGCTAGAATATAGTGCGTAGGTAATAGAGGGAATCAACACTACAGGGTAGTCACTGTTTTCCTCAGAGATTTTTTTTAAATCATGCAACATACTTCCGCTTCTTTATCTACATACACGTTAAATCCCCAAGTACGAAAGGCTCAATTCAACATTTTTAATGTTCTTAAAGAATGAAATTTGAGTGGCTTTGTATTATATGCAAAAAGAAACCAAAAAACCAAAAATGATTTGCTTGAAGAATGAATTTTAAAATTTCACATACTCTAAATTATTGAATCATCCTTTATAAAGGGAAGGATAAATTTCTAACAGTAATCATGAATACTTTAAGTTAAATGTTGAACATTTACCTTCAGTAATTGCCCTGGACCTTCTTTACTTTCAGTTGGTAATCCTATTTTTAAATGCATATGATTATTAGAAACTTCTCCAAAACTACAGCCTATAGAAAGAAAAAAAAAACATATATTATAACTTCACATATTAGAGAACAATATGCCAAAATCTCAAACCCTTTCATAATTCTTCAATCTCAAATTCCACCACAGTGTATTCTTTACTCCGTAAGAGTAATGCAAAAGGGTAGAAAAATAATGAAGAATAAAAGACAGAAGGAATCTATTATTTTTATTCTAAAACTAAAAGTGACAAATTTCTAAGGTACTCTAATTCTTTGTTATTTTTACGTCTAAAGCCTGAAGTTTAGATCCGGACATATAGAATCACACTTGGCTTGATATTGCAATGAAACCTTGATCAGCAACTATCAAAGACTCAAATACCACCTGCCACAATCTAGCAATATAAACTTGCACAAGATGTTGAAAGCACTGTCATAAAAATAATAATTAAAAAGACTGTAATTACTAACATGGGGGAATTAGAATTTTAATCCTGATTTAATTCTATTTTTTGAATTTTATCATCTTTTTATTTTGTACAAATATATTAATAGTTACATTTCATCAATCAATGTGTTATACCATGGCAAGCTTTAGTCCTAAACTATCTTTACAGAAGACCATTCTGCCAGTTAAGTGATTATTCATACCTATTTTGTAAGATACTATGTATTATTTCTCTGATACCTATTCACAATATTTTGGGCATGCCTTCCTGTCTGAGAGGCTGAAAATTAAAAAAAAAACAAAACACCATGCTCCAGATTCCTTTGCAGCAAGGATTCTGAGCGTGATTTCTGTTCTCCCCATCAATATATTTGCATAGTTATTATTTTCATAAAAATATTATGTATACAATAGCAACTTCCAGTTTCTATCCCCTTACCTTGAATTCTTCATAAAAGTTATTACTATTGAAATATTACATATTTAGTTACCTATTATTATTGAAATGTCATATATTTAGTTATTATTTGTCTACTTTTTGTCTCCCAACACTAGAAAATTATAATAGAAGAGCAAAATCTCTGCTGTATTTTCAGTATCTAGAACACATCCTGTCATGTAGTAATATTTTCTAAATAAATATGTATGAATAGCTACATTATAATTTATACTAATATTTGCATAAATGGCATTGAATTTTAATGATGACTATTTTTATCTCATTTATATCTGTCTAAGTCATCTTGTTTAATGGGTGTGTTATTGATGAAACTGAGGTCCTGCTCAGCATTTAGGTTGTTGCCATTCTCTTTATCAACCAAACGATGTTTAATTCTTACTAAATGTTTGAAAATTTCATTATTCTTAGAATAGCCCAAGAATATGGGGTAAGGAGAGAGGGAGGGGGGGAAGCATGAGTGGAGGCAGGGTGTTTGGTGGGATCACACCTATGGTTCATCTTACAAGGGTACATGTGAATCTTTCTAAATGTAGAATAATAAACGTCTTAACACAATAATTAAGAGGATGCCATGAAGGCTATGTTAACCAGTTTGACAAAAGTATTTAAAATTATATATAAAACCAGCACACTGTACCCCATGACTGCATTAATGTACATAGTTATGATTTAATAAAAAAAGGCAAAAAAAAAGAATAACTCCAAGAAACTAATTTACTTAGTGCAAGCAAATAGTATATGGTTAGATTTTTCATATAAATGATTATATTTTTTTTTCCAAAAACATACATACATTGATATTTTAAAATAGTCCCATGATTAGTTTTCTTGAATGTAAAGTAATAGAATATCTGACATTAATTAAAACTGAGGAAACAAACCGCTGGTGTTTAGTATTTACTGGAGATGTAAGAAATGCAGTAAGAGAAAAGAAAATAAATCAACGAAAACCAATACTTCAACATACTTACAGCTATTACATTAGAAATACATCAGATGCATACACGTATATACAGAAAGAGATGAGACTTCTAGCAATCTTGTTTTCTAAATTATAAGCTATTCATACTTACAGAAAACTTATCTGCCATGCAGATGAAAAGGGTACTCACTTAAAGCATCAGGATCTTCCAGGTCCTGAAGAAAGATATCTTCAGCAGTTTTACTCTTGTTCTTTACGACGTTAATATAATGAAGAACTGACTCTGGTAATTCATCTAACCCCTAAAAATATGAATAAAAAAGGAAAATGTAAATGAGTTAATTATCAAAAGCACAGGGAAAATATTCCCTTTTCATTCTACACCTAAAAAACAAGTAAACCGTGGCAATACTATTTAAATTGATTCTGAATGATACAGACAATTGTGAGGCATCTTAGTTAAGTCAGAGAACTCTGAAATTTTATTCTTGTCTCCTTAGGTATAAAGGCATAAAAATATGAAAAAACTCATCCTGGGGATTTCATATTCAAATAAAAAATTAATATTTTATGTCTCATTTAAATTAACTGGACAGAAAGATATATTAACAATAAAGTAAAAATATTTTTTCTAAGAGTGATAGCTTTAGTGTAATCATAATTTTAAAGAAGCAAAATTAGTTTTGAAAGCTTAATAAGTAAGTTCTTTTGGAAAAAGCTTAGTTGAAAAAATTTTGAAATGATAAAACAAGGGAAGAAATGTGACCTCTTCAATATTTAAAAATGTATTAGGCTATTAAATATGAAATGTCTGATTTCCTTAATTGACAGTCAAGGTCTCTGACATTTCACTGTGACACTTCTTGTTTTATATTTATTGTGAATGTTGACCCTCCTAAAGTTTTGGCTTGTAATTATCTTCCAAATATTTTTAGAGAACTTTTTGTGAAATTACCATAGGTCAAAAATTCACGTTATTTTCCAATATGGATTCTGTCACGAAACCAATGCAACACAGCTCCAAATATCAACGATGGGTTTCAGAACAACGCAGCTAACGAACACATAGTATGTCAGTGGTTTGAGAAGAAGTTCCATTCTGGTGATTTTATTTATTTTCTCTTACTTTCTTTTTTATCAGAGTGATACAAGGGCACACATGATTAGGTTACATTGTTTGTGTTTGTTAGGTATAGTTCAAGTTGGAGTTGAGCCCTTCACCCAGGAAGTGTGTGTATACCCTTACACTGTGCCCATTACATGAGAGCTTACCCATCTCCGCCCTCCCCACTTGAATTTAATTGTGCTTTTGTCTCATAAAGGGGTGTAGTTGTTCATGTATTGGTTTCATGTTAGTCTTGCATACACGGGACCCTTGATTTTCCATTCTTGTGGTATATTACTAAGAAGAATGTTTTTCAACTCCATCCAGGTAAATGAGCTGCATGGGCGACCTCAGACCAAGATGGATAACAATGAACTAAAAGCTACAGTGGAAGCAAATCCTCCTCAACCTACACGTGAATTAGCAGCAGGTTTGATGTTACTCCTCTGACAACACTGGGCCATTTAACACAAATTGCAAGGGTAATGAGGCTGGATAGGTGAGTTCTGCATTAACAGAACTCTTCTTCTAAGTTAAAGAAGCATCAGGAGAGAAACTGTCTCAAAGCTTGCCTTTCTTTGCTGTCACCACATACAGGTGAAACATTTCCACATGGTCTTGTTACATGTGATGAAAAATGGATTCCTTTTGACAACTGTAAGCATTAAGTACAGTTATTGGATAAAGATGAAGTACAACACAATCGAAAATGAAATATTCATCAAAAAAGCCACTGGTGTCTGTCTGGTGATCCAGCACTGGTATTAGCCAATACAGCTTCATTAAACCTGGGCAATCAATTACAGCAGATGTAAACTGAAAACAACTGGGTGACATGATGAGAATACTTGTGATTGAACAGGCTTTGGTCAATAGAGACAGCCAATTCCCTTGAAAGACAGTGCTCTACCAAATGTTCCAAAACAATGCTGCTCAAACTACAGAGATGGACCTGGAGTCTCTCTGTCACCCACCATATTCACCAGACCTTGCACTCACTGTCTACCATTCTTCCAGGGTTTTCTCCTTTCAAGGAAAAGAACTCAATTCTAAATAGAATTTCATTACCATTCATTCTCCAAGATTAACAAGCTACCATTAAGACAATAAAACTGTGTCGACAATTTAGACACACGCTTTGATTAATTGTTCTGCTTCTTTTTGAGATATAATAAACTAACTGCTTGATTTGAAAGTGGTCATTTCCTGTGTAATGTCCTAATAAAACTACAACTGGGAAAAGGTTAACAAAACAATGGAAAAATAATAGCTAGTCTTGGATAGAGCATGTGGTCAAGAACGAAAGATATGTACAAGGCATAGGACATTTCAAACAGGACGATGTGGATTATTCAACAAGAGACATTGGGAATATTAGGTATATATCTACAGTGAATTTTCCAATAAGATCTATATTTCATTGATTTACTTTCATGCCTGAAAATAAGTTCCAGTTGGATTTAGGATTCTGGTATAAGAGAAAAATCCATGAATAAACTTTGTAAACATGTAAACATTGAGGCAAACACACAAATGAAAGGATAACTTGTTTGATTTCAAAGAGTCACCATTTATATTGATCTAAAAATGCCATATAAATGTTTATTTCACGTAATCTAATCATGTTTAAAATGCTCAAGAAAAAAAAGAATATATTAAAAGTAGACAACGATTTAAATTGCACACAAACTTATGGTCACCCTGTATGTGAATGTGTGTGTATGTATAAAATCTCAATTGTACAAAAATGCGCACACACATTTGTGGAATTACATCTTCAATATACTTTTTATATTTAAATATCTGTCTACTTACATTGTTTAACAGTAATCCTATGAAAAAAGTGGGATAATTATATCAAACATTTTTTGAGGAAAGTAACCTTTCTCCTAAAAAGCCGACTACTCCTATTAAAACGCTCAAAAGGGCAAGGGAATACTTACTGTGTCACTTTCATCACTCTGGGGTTCTGACTTTGAATCACTCTCAACGTCACTTTCCCCCAAGGAAGAAATGCTAATTTTCTCCAATTCAGCTTCTATTTCAGCTATGAGTTTTGCATCATCATCATCTTCTTCCATCATTCCTCATAACAAACACTGAATCATTGAAAAAAAATGAAGTAACTAATTATGTCACTAACATTGTGTGTTCTTTGACTTGCCATACCAATCCAATATGCTCTATGTAAGCATGTTTTAATGTGATAAACTTGAGGTTCGGCGCCTGTGGCTCAATCGGCTAAGGCGCCAGCCACATACACCTAAGGTGGTGGGTTCGAATCCCCAGCCCGGGCCCGCCAAACAACAATGACGGCTGCAACCAAAAAAATGGCCGGGCGTTGTGGCGGGCGCCTGTGGTCCCAGCTACTTGGGAGGCAGAGGCAGGAGACTCGCTTGAGCCCAGGAGTTGGA
>CAUYQV010058998.1:0-16047 GCA_963574575.1 Galagoides demidoff | reverse complement strand
GTCATCCTGGGTAGAGTGCTGTGGAGTCTTAGTTCACAGCAACCTTAAACTCTTGGGCTTGAGCAATCATCTTGTCTTAGCTTCTTAAGTAGCTGGGACTATGGGTGCTGGCCATGATGTCCAGCTAGTTTTTCTATTTTTAGTAGAGATGGCAGTCTCACTCTTGCTCAGGCTGGTCTCCAACTCCTGAGCTCAAGCAATCCACCCACCTCGGCCTTCCAGAGTGCTAGGCTTACAGGCATTAGCCATCATGCTTGGCCTGATGATTATCTTCTTGAAATTTTGAATATTTTATATGATTTTTATGTGCTTCTATTACAGCCAGGTAACATAGGTCTTACCACAAATCTAGACGTCAAGGATACTGGACTTTGAAAAATTGAGGTTGTGGTATAGATTTTATATATAAATCTCTATGCCAGGCATGAGTGATATCAATTAGATAGGTGTCATTTTGTAGGTTGGTAAATAAAATCCTATTAAAATACTTAATATGGCATAAAGTCAGTATCAAAGAGGTGATTAGTTACTACTCTTAGAGAAAGGTGAAGTTAGTCCAACACGGAATGTGATACAATCATGTAGTATTTTTATGAGTTGACTTCATGTCTCTGATTTTTATTCTGTCAACAGATAACAGAAGTCACTTAATTTTTTTGAATTCCATTTTATGACACATTCAGTAAAGTTAACACCTGCTCTTTATGCTCTTTTTGGGACAATAAAATGACATAACAAAACAAACAAAAAAAAACCCTTTGGAGTATCTCCTTCAAAGAAAAAGAAGTTACTTTAGAGATTTTTTTAGGAATCCATTTAGGATTCATCATTCATATTAGCACAGAAGCAATAGGCTATTGTACAGAAAAAAGCATCACTTTCAATGGAATGAAAGAAATTGTTTATTTCACACTATGTGATGAAGAACTAGGCTACTAGAAAATTATAAACAATAATAATTTTTTCATAAAATTTGCATAAACTAAATTTTTGGACATTTGTTTCTGAAAATCAGAACCTCTCATATTTGTGTTTAAATATCTTTTATAAAAGTGGACTTATGTGAAGTGAAGCAGTATTGGGGAATATGATAACTAAGAATGTGAAGTGTGTATATATATATATGTATACACACACATATGTATTCTAAAGAGATTACAGATGAAATTAAAATCAGAGTTGTGTTTTTATTAAATATAGAGCCACAGCTCAAAGGAGTAGGGCACCGGCTCCATATGCTGGAGGTGGCGAGTTCAAACCCCGCCCTGGCCAAAAACTGCAAAAAAATAATATATATATACGTATATGTATTGTAAATATAGAGCTACAGAATCAAATAATAATTGAATTTCTGTGGCAAATGTTTCATATATTAAAGCACTTTTATAACTTCTGGTGCTTCAATATCTTCTATTTTTTCTCTATGGGATTATTAATTCTAAACAGGATGATAATTTTGAATGCCATACTTTAGAAAAACAAAAATAGCAGGTCAATAAAATAACCTTCATTTCTTAAATTCCTTTGAATTACAATCAATATGAGCAAAACGCGTAGATATTGAAAAAATATCATTACATTAGACTACAAATGTTAGATGAATGACTCGCCGTTCAGACTTCTAATAAAACTGAAAAGAAGTGTTTACAAATTCATCGATTTAATGGCATGCCTATTAAATCTTTCAGCATCAGGAAGGCTAGGAATTGTCTTTAGATATACTAACAATGAGATTATTGGCAAAACTTGTTTGTTAATTATTTAGGTTTTTGTGTAAAAAACACACTTCTAGGCACAAAGGCATTGGTGGCAGAATAATCACTTAGTTCAATATTTATGGAGTTCTTATTGAAAATAAAGTGGGGACAACCCATTTTTTCTTATGCCTCTCTCTTTAGATCTATTTTCATGAGTCCAATTCTAGTTTCTTCATCTATAAAGCGTCTTGCCAGGTATATGGAGAAGATAAAAGGGACAGTGAAGCTGAACCTCTTCACTCATCCCCATGAGTCAGTTTCACTATGAAGCTCTTATCCATGACACATGTAGCAGGATGAGAAGCAAAGAGAAATATGTGGCCAAGAACACAAGAGACTAGTCAGGGAGCAAGAACCTACAGAAAAATACTGTTATGTTAATTATTTAATCTTCTGGTTACTGGCTTATTTTGAACAATGCTACATTCTTCACTTCTTACCAGCTGACCCTCCAGAACTGAGGGACATCTATTGTCTCCTATGCCAAACTGATGAAGTTTTATTTTTAAAATGTCATCCAAGCAGATCAATATTTAGATTAAAATTTGATTATAATATTCTGAGAAATTACAAGGAGTGAGTTTTCATACTGTGGAAGACCCAGAGTGATTTAGAGGCTACATTGCTAATTTTCCACAGGTTACTGAAGCTGCCAAATGCATATCTGGATCAGTTCTTTTAGGCATACTGCTCACAACAAATATAGTAGAAAGGCCATGAGTAGGGGAGTTTGGATAGTTTTGCTGTAGTGCAAAGAGACTCAGCCTTAAAGGGATAAATGACATGCCTCATGTTTGTAAAATGCATCTCATTTATCTGATATCTATAAAATGTATATTTAATTCACCTGACATATATTTATTGTATACCTAACATATTCACGACACCATTACACTCGTTGTTATATATAACCATTTGCTATTTAAGAAAGTAGGATTTTCAGTTTACATTTAGTGTGATAGATTAATACTGTATTTGGGAATTAAATAAAAACTCATGAATACAAAGCAACCACATACTGAGTCTCTCAGGAATCTTTACATTCTAAATGAATGGAATGACAATGGTTCCCAAGGGAAAGGAAAGAAGCATTGCAGGCTAGAGTGGCTTCTCCCTGAAAGTGCTACCCCTTGAAAGACATGTGGACTACAGCCTCTACTCACCAGCTCTTTATGCTGTCTCCCAATCTCTTTACTCCCACCAAACAGCCTTCTCTCTTTCCTCATCCTCAATGCTTGTTCATGCTGAACGCTCTGAGTTAAATACCATTTCCCACCTCGGCTCGATCATGGCTTACTCAGCGAATGCCTTTGCTGCCTTCCCTCATCATGAGAAACTAATACGGTAAGACTGATATGTCTTTTGCTTTGGGGATTTATGGCTATGTGACAGCCCACTTTGGCTTTATTTGCGCTGCTATAATAAAACACAGTCATGCACCACATAAGAGGGTGCTTCAGTCCACAGCAGACTGCATGTGTGAGGGAGGTCTCATCAATGTAAACACATGATATACGGCACTTGGTACTGCCATTGCGGATCAAGTAGGGGGAATGACTGATTTTGCACAATGACAAAATGGCATAAGGATGCATTTCTCGGAAGGTATTCCCATTGGCAAGTGAGACATGACTGTGCCAGACACCGGCAGGTTGAGTGGCTAATGAGAGCTTGTTCTATCAGTGGGACCTTCTCACAGCAGCAGCCTCACATGGCAGAAGGACAAAGGCAAATGTGGGCCTTGTGGGAATAGGGAGGCTGAGACCCCAAGGGCCCTTCAAAAGCCAGGATATAAAGCTTGCAGGTGGGCCATTGCTATCCTCCTAATTGAGAAGAAAGGAGTCTGAAGGTACCCACTCAGGGAAATATCTGCATGACTATCTCTGCATGGGGAAACCAGCAGTGTAGGCAGCTGAGACCATCAACTAGTAGCTCAGGCTACGGAAGCTGAGATGTCTGTCTGAGGAGAGGAGACTTGCTCTCCCCTTCTCTGTTCTCATTGCACTATTATCTGGCCTCTTCAGATGTTGCATTACCCTGTGTCTCTGTTTACCCTTTTCTCAACCTTCCTGGGGGCTGTAATCACCCCACTTTCTCTTTCTTAACTTTGCTGACAGCTGTGCATCCTCACAGGTATACTCTGTTATGTACCCAGTAAAAAGACTCCGGGAAACAGGACAGGTGCTGCATTGTTCTCACACTGTCACCCCAGGCACATGGAACAGTGTGTGCCCTTACAGGCTTCTGGTTTTATGCACTAAGTTTGGTGTAAGTTTCATCCTTTCTGCAATGCCATCTCCCTTGCTGGCCTCTGTCTCAGGTTGGGTAGATGCACAACTAGATGCGCAATAGGGCCTACCTGCTTCTATCCAACCTTCCATAAGGAGCTAAGCCCATCAATAAAGGGGGTGCATTCATGTTCTAATCATCTCCAAAAATCCCACCTCTTACTACCATCACCATTGGTGATCAACACATAAATTTGGGGGACATTGAGATACTCAAAGCTTTAATGTCTTATTAGCCTTACTATTATCTCTCATCTCTATCATAGGTTGCCTAGTCTCAAACAGTCAGCTCTCTTTTAGGTCCTCTTTTACCATCTGGAGGTTCGATGTGAAGACATCCAAGATAGCTATTTTGCTCACATGTCTGGAACCTTAGTTCTTGCTGGCCTCTCATTTTTGGATAGTCCCAGTTACCTGGGGAAGCCCTGGAAACAAAACATCATGAGAAAAGACTAATCGTCTTACTTCTTGTGGCATCCAGCTTCTAAGAAACAAGAAAGAGAAACTACCTGTTAGTTAAAAAACCACCCTCAAAACTGTTACAGTGTCCCATCTGTGATGTTCTGTTAGAGCAGATCGTAGATTGAAGGAGTGCAGAATTACACTCTAGCTCCTCTCTGGGGTATGGAAGAGTCACATTGCAGGAAAGTGTGTAGAATGAGGGTTATTACCATCTTTGGAACATACGTGATACAAATTTCAAGTAAAAATATTAACATAACGCCATATTAAATGTTAACATAGATAAGCATGCTCTTTGGGGAGAAGAGGGTTGAAGGGAAAGGTTCTCTGGTGCAAAGGTGAGGGCAAAGTAGATTTTATCACTTGGTTATGTCACAATAAGTTAGAACAAAGACAGTCAAGAATAGGTTAAGGGCTAAGGAAAACATCTTTGAGAGAAGCCTGAAAATAGGAGTAGAAAAGAAGGGGAAAATTAGAATTCTTTAATGACAGCACTTTGCAGTGCTCACTAAAGTAGTGAGGGACACAACATGCTTTTCAAAACTGAAAAGAGAACCTATTTTTAATAAGTTCTAACAACTCCAATGTGGCTAAGGCACCAGTAAAGTTCTGAGCTAGAAGATGGACCATAAAATAAAACTGCTTTGCTCATAGAGAAACCTAGAATGGCTCATTGACTAAAAGTTTTGTCAATGCAGGTTCTGGAAAGGAATCCCTAGATGTTTTAATCATTTCTCTTGGTTTGAAATGTATTTCTACCATGTATAGTTTGCATTCTTGTAATAACTTTTCAAATTTAGCCTTAAAACTCAGATGTCCAAGCTGGGCATGCTGACTCATGCCTGTAAACCTAGTACTCTGGGAGGCCAAGGTAGGTGGATTGCCTGAGCTTACAGATTTGAGCCTAGCCTGAGCAACTAAGAGACCCCATCTCTGAAAAAAAAAAAAAAGAGCTTGGTATGGTGGTGGGTGCTAATAGTCCCAGCTACTCAGGAGGCTGAGGCAAGAGAATCGCTTGAGTCCAAGAGTCTGAGTTGCTGAGAGCTTTGAGGCCACAGCACTCAACTGAGGGCAATAAAGTGAGACTCTGTCTCAAAAAAAAGAAGACTCAGATATCCAAGAAATACATTTTTCTTATATTTTCTCCACCTGGTATATCTAACATAAGCTCTACTTTCACTTGGTTACATCCTACTCACTTATCACCTCCCCCCCAATACTCCCCTTTCTCTGGGGTTGTTGTATCCATATTTCAAGGAACTTACATAGTACAAAGCAATTAAGGATAGTATCTGTTCCAGGTAGCTGCCCTAGCATTTTCTAGCAGCTTTGTTTAGCCTGACCTTTGTGTGTTGGGCCATGCAGACTGCTGCAGTGACATTTTCTAAACTTGAGCGTCAGGCTCCATGAGGTAGGTTAAGACTCAGCAAATGCTTGGATCCCTCTTGGGTGCACAGGAATCACTTTACTATTTTGTCTACCCTGGGACTACAAAAACCCAGTGGTTAGTTCATTTGTGTATAAAATAATACCTGATACTTGGTAACTTATAAAACAGAGAGGATGTTTTAGGTCATGGCTCTCTAGGGTGCAGAAGCACAATTCTGGCACCTGTTCAGCTTCTGGTGAAAGCTCAAGGCTGTGTCCACTCATAGTAGAAGGCAAGTTAAAGACAGTGTGCACAGAGATCACATGGTGAGAGAGGAAGCAAGAGAGAAGAGTGGGGGAGGGACCAGGTTCTTTCTAACAACAACTCTTCTGGGTAATTATTGAGTGAGAACTCACTCAACCCTGAGAGAAGGTACTAATCAGTTCATAAAGGTCCCCATTACCCAAACAGCTCACATTAGGCCCCACCTCCCAACACTGCCACCCTGGGGGTTAAATTTCAATGTGAGATTTGATGAGATAAAACATCCAAACCATAGTAGGCTTTATTATAGCCCTGCTTCTTGTAGCCCTAGCTACCTAACAAAATGATGAATAAGGCTTGATTTTGTCTATCTCCTGCACTTGCTTCTGCCTGCGGCCTTTCCACCACAGGATGATCCTTGCCAAATGCCAGTCAAAAGCTCTTGGAGTCCCAGCCTCCAAAATTGTGAGAAGTATATTTTTTCTTTATAAATTACCCAGTCTGTGGTATTCTGTTGTCATAGCAGAAACTAGACAAAGACGGAGAAGACTGGTACTAAGAGGTGAGGTTGCTATAACAAATACATGAGAATGTGGAAACAGCTAGGGAACTGGGTAGTTCCAGTGGCTGAAAGAGTGGATGGAAGAGTTTGGGGGAGTAAGCTGGAGAAGTCATGTATTGCCGTGAACCAGGCATTAAAGGCAATTCTGGTGAGGGCGCAGAAGATGAAAATTATTTTTTAAAAAGTCTGAATCTTCTTAAAGATTGCTTAAATGGTTGTGTCAAGATGTTTATAGAAATAGCAACAGAAGTCTCAGACTGAAATAAGAGGGAAGGTTTTGAAAAGTAAAGGTCATCTGTGTTATGAAGTATCAGAGAACTTGGCTGAATTGCATTCATTTTTGAGGGCTTTGTAGGATGCAGAACTTAAGAGCAATAAACTAGGATATCTGGCTGAGGTACTATCTAAGAAGTAAAACATTCGGGATTCTGTGTGGTTAATTTGAATTGCATACAGTGAGGTATAAAAGAGAAGGAATGACTTAAAGACACAATTTATAATTTAAAAATAAGCAAAATACAAATATTTGAAAAATTCAGAGCCTGGCCATGTAAATAGTGAAAAGGTGTATTTGGGAGAGAATACTAAGCATGTGGCCAAGCAACCATTTGCTAAAAAGGTTAATATGGATAAAAGGGAGCCATATCATTCATAAGAAAATGGGAGGAAAAAACCCAAAGGCATTGCAGAAAATTTCAAGGCTGCCTCTCCCATTCTAGACTCAGAACATTAGGAAGATAATATGGTTTGGGGAAACAGACCCAGGTGTCTTCTGTGGGCTTGCTGTCCAGGACTGCCTTGCTTCTCTTCTCACCTTGTTTTAGTGTCTTGGCTATGTCCGTCATGGCCCAAGAAATTCAGGTGTGGCTTGATCCACTTCTGTGGAAGGTATAAGCTTTAAGCCATGCCACCATCCATATGGTGCTTATTCTGTAGGCATGCAGAATGCAAGAGCTAAGGGGCATGGCTATCCCACCTAGATTTCAAAGGATGTCACAAATAGCCAGGCACCTGAGCAGAAATTTGCTATAGAAATTGAGCCCTCGAAGTCCCGACTAGGGCAATACCTAGTGGAGCTATGAAAATGGGATCACCTCTGAAGCTCAGAAAAGTAGAGGTACTAGCATGTAATGCTGACACGGACAATACTGTAATTCATGAGAGCTGCTAAATGGATTGAGACCAGCAAAGCCATAGGGGCAGGGATGTTTGAGGCCTTGGGGGCCCAACCTCAGCCACATACAGTATTTTGCCTAGTCCCAGGATATGAGACACGAATTCAAAAGAGAATATTCTCCAGCTTTTATACTTAATATGATATGATTTTCCCTGTTGGGTTTTAGACTTATTTAGAACCCTTTGTTCATCTTTTCTTGCTATTTATTTTTTATTTTGAAATGTAGAAAGTCTCTCCTATGTCATCCCACCACTATAATTTGCAAATGGATAATTTGTTTTGCTTTCATGGGCTCATAGTTGGAAAAATTTGCCTTAGGATAAATCAAACCTGAGTCTCAACCATATCTGATTTAGGTGAGAGTTTGAACTTTAGAATTCCTTAAGACTTTTGGGGATATTGGTAGGGATGAAAGTATTTTTAATATGAGAAGGGCATGAATTTGGGACATGATCAAAGGCAGAGTACTATAGTTTGAATATCCCCTCCAAAACAAATCTTGAAATTTAATTGCCATTGTAGCAGTATTGAAAGGTAGGATCTTTAATAGGGGATTAGGCCATAAGGGCTCCACTTTCATGAATACATTAATTCTGTTACTGTGTTAGTTATCTCAGGAATAGGCTCCTGATAAATGGATGAGTTCAGCCTGATTGCCTCTCTCTGTATCCTGCACTTATTTCTTCCTTCTGCTTTTCTATCAAGGGATGACTCTTGCTAGGTGCCAGTATTCTTCTTTAAAGCAACTTCAGTTGCTTTAAATCCACTTGTATCTGAGGATAAGCTTATGGCCCCTCCTTTCTTCTGATTTCCATTTGTCTGAAATACTGTTTTCCATCCCTTTACCCTGAGTCTTGTTTTGTCCTGCCAGGTTTGGTGTGTTTCTTAGAGACAACACATGGATGGCTTGTGTTTTTTAATCAATCAGCCAGCCTGTGCATCTTCAGTGGGGAATTTAAGCTATTAAAATTTATTGAGAGAATTTAAGTGTGGTGGAGTTCTATTCATCTTATTTTGTGAAAGTCCATCGCTTAGTTTTATCCTTTGCACCATTGTAGAAGTTAGGTTTTGTCCTTTAACTTTTGGGTATTTACTTTGCTAGTAGTCCATTGTGATGGTCAGTGTGGAAAACAGGTCTAAGTATTTCCTATAATGCTTGTCTTTGTGGCAAATTTCCTCAATGTTTGTGTATCAGTAAAAGATTTGATTCCTCCATTGATTTTGAAGGTTAGTTTAGCAGGATACAAAATTCTGGGATGAAAATTATTTTGTTTAAAAAGGGTAAAGGTAGATCAGCCTTCTCTTCTGTCTTTGAAAATAAAAACAATGGTAAAACAGGGGTTCTCAACCTGCAGGTCTCAACCCCTTTGTAACAATGAAAATACATCCTGCATATCAGATATTTATATTAAAATTCAGAACAGCAGCAAAATTATAGTTATGAAGTAGCAACAAAAATAATTTTATGGTTGAGGGTCACCACAACATGAGGTACTGTTTTAAAGGGTTTCAGCATTAGGAGGCATTAGAAAAGTTGAGAAGCACTGGGCTAAATTAAAGTCTGCTATCACCCTGACGGATCTGCCCCATAGGTCGATTTGTACTTATTTCTGGTTGCTTACAGAATTTTTGGTTTTGTCTTGACTTTGGACAGATTCATTACAATGTGTCCTGGAGATGTTCTATTTGTGTTTGGATGATTCAGAGTTCGATATCCCTCTAAAAAGACTATTTCAGGACTCTTTACTAAAAGTTGGGAAATTTTCATTTATGAAATAATCCAGTAGGGTTTCCATTCCTTTGGATGTCCTTCTTCCTACTCAGGGATACCAATAATTCATATGTTTGAACACTTCATGAAGTTCCATAATTCTCAGAGCAAATGTTCTACTCTCTCTCTTTTTTCTGCCTCTTTAACTACCTGGGTTACCTCAAGAGCTTTATCCCCAGCTCTGAGATTCTTTCTTCTTCATGGTCTAATCTATTGTTGATGATTTCTACTGCATCTTTAAGTTCTCTAATTGGTTCTTTCAGTTTCTTAAGCTCTGCTATCTCATTTCTATATTTCTCATATCTTTCATTCATTCTCTGGTTCTGCTTTTCCCCTTTCTCATCAATTCCCTGTGTTGCCTTTACCACCCATATTTTAAATTCCTTTTCTGTTATTTCCATTAATTCTTTATAGGTGAAATCTTCTGCAATAGCTTCCTTACGGTCCCTTAGGGCGGTTACTCTGTTTGGTTTTTTCATGTTGCCTGAATTTTTCTGTTGGTTTCTCCTATGTGTTTTCTTCTTGATTACATCCCTTTCCTACATTTTCCCTCTCACTACCTCCCTCACTTTAAATAACCTTATCTCAGAGGTTAGGTGTCAAAGTGGCTTTTCGGTATATGGCCAAAAGGAAGAGAAGAATAAAGAGCAAGAAGGGAATAGGGAAGAAAAAAGTAAACAGAAAAAGAAAAATGAAGTGGAGGTGACAGAAAAGAAATAAAGAAAAGGGGAAAATAAAGGTGGAAAGAGAGAAAGCGAGCTACAGGAAAAATAGGGGCCTTGGTCCCTCCCATAGCTCTAGGACTTTGAATGGTCAGGCTGCATGGGCCCTTCAAAGGAGCTCCTAACCAGCTTGAGCAAAAGCAAGACCCCACCTCTGCCAACTATAGAAGAAATAAAAAATCCCCAGTGTGTCACCATGTAGACCTACCAATACTTTCTTTCCAAAGGCCAAAGATAGACAGGCACCCTAAACCATGAGCTTGTGGCCACCTCGAACTAGATCAATGCCATGACCCCTAGCAGTTGGAGAAAAGAAAAAAAAAAAAAAAGAAACAAAAGAAAAGGACATCTTAGCTGTTGTATAAAAAAAGTATGTAGAAAAAATGGGAAAAGTAGAAAAATATCTACAAAAAAAGAGAGGGAAAAAGAGATAAATAAAAAAGAAAGAAATATAAGGGGTTGAAAAACTGCAAAAAAATTGAAGCCTCCCTTGCATATGAAGAAAGTAAAAATTAAAAAATAAAAATACTGCCAAACAGCAACACCAATAACAACAATGACCAAAAAAAACCCCAAACTACAACAACCACAACAACAAAAGAGAGAGAGAAAAAAAAATAAGGAAAATGTTTGGGAAAAGGAGCAAAAAAACAATGAAAGATACATATATATATTGCAGTATATTGCCTGGACATCAGGTGGCACTGTGGAGTTAGGAGATGGAGAATACACATGTTAGGTTTGGTGAGTAAAACGGGAGCGAGAAGTTACTTGCTAAATGCAGGGGAGATTCAGTCCTGTCCTCCTGACTTATTTGCCCCCAGACATGGACTGGTCACTTTATTAGCAATCAGTTCTTGTGGCTCTGGGGTCTTAAACTCTCACCAGATTCCTTAGGAAGCATATCAAACCCTGCTCCCTGACAACAAAGTGGACTTCCCAGGGATGCAGGGACTGCTCAGCTCACCCAAAGGATATTTGCCCAAGCTCAGCACTTGTGCCAGAGCCAGCAGGCTCTAGGACCCTGTAGTGTGACTCTCAGGGCCTTTCTACAATGGAGGCACCCAGCTAGCAGCCAAGCTGATGGGAAATCCACCCACCTGGTATTCAATGCCAGCCACTAGACACTGTTCGAGTCCACTCACTTGTGGACTTCCAAGGCAGCTCCGATGAGATTGGTCCAAAATCAAAACTGTGGGACAGCCCTTTCCTGTCCCCCAGCCTCCGTGGGAGGGCTGTCCATATGGCCCCTGCCCATACCAAACACTTGCTTCCTGTGCAGGTTTTCCTCAGCTCCAGACCTCCTCACTGGCTCCTAGAGTCCATCACTGCTTCACTGTGCCCCTATTATGACATCCTTGGGAAGGTATCTCAATGAGATGTGGCTGGAACTCTTTTCCCCTGTCTCACAACCTGTAGCTAGTAAAGAGATATTTCTAGTCCACCATCTTGTTGTCAATATAAAAATGGAGCAGTTCCATGATTTGAGACCCAGACAAGGAAATCAGCAGTGCAATCCAATTTGAGTCTGAAGGCCTGAGAACTAGAGGAACCAAAGGTATGAATCCCATTCCTCTAAAGTACTTCTTCATAGGATGTGGTCCATGTACTGATGCTTCAGAATTACATTCAGCAGGTGATGGGGGAGAAATAGGAATAATAAGATTATACAACTGGCACTAACTGTGACCATTGTCTGTACTATCTAACCAGGAATTAGAGAATTTGTATCAATAACCACCATGTCAGATGACTGATTATCCTGTACACATACCAACCCCTGCTTGGGAATTTTAATTTTGGATGATAGTAATAAGTAATCAATCTGAGTCTACACAAATGAGAAAGAGATCTCATTCCAGGAATCACCATTGGCCTTCGCCATGGTGGACTTATGACACTTTATCACATACTTTAACTAAAAACTTCAACTACATTTTTTACATCATTGTGTGATGAGTGATTTGTTTTCCTTGCAGAGAGGGAAAAACTACTTTTTCGCAGTAAAGCAGATTGACACCAAAGAAATACACAGTGGTATAAAGTAAAGAGAAACTCAAGGGTACAGCCACAGTCTGTTTAAATAAATAAAGATGTACCCAAATGTAGCCAGGAAAGGCAAAGAAAATGAAAAATTGGAAAAAGTAAGATATACTTATGTTAAATAATACTAGCATTGGAATTCCTATCCTTTAAGCTGAAATTATTTTATAGGGTACAAAGTGAAAGACACAGCTTCTTGTAAAAGGATTTGGGTTCATACTGAGTTTCATCTGATAAATTAGACTTTTAAGAAATGAATATGTGATCCAACTTTTTATATTAATATTTTTAAAATATAGAAAGAACTTATAAAAAATTTCATGTACTTATTCTGAGTTATGGATCAGGGAAAATATTTACTTGAATTTAATCATGAGTAGGAGGGAAAGCCAATACATTACTTGGAATAGCAAACCAAGGTGCTGCGTAAGCTGGTCGTGTAACAGCAAACAAAATGCTGAGGAAACTGGAACTTACAATTAAAATAATGTTGGCAAAAGAAAACTGTCATTTTTTTCATGGATTGGTTATTTAACCACTGACTTTAATGTAATACGTGGCCTCAAAAAAAAAAAAGAAGTTAACTGAGTTTCTGTGGGCCATTTCAAGAATTTTAGTTCCAGTATGGCCAATCCTGTTTAAATTTAATCCATATGACTGCAACCCTGAATTAACTATCTTTTTTTCCTCAAAAAAGCAAAAAATCTCCCCCCCAGGATTATGCTCTAGGAACAATAGTCAGTAACCTACTTTGAAAGAGAGCTGGATCAATTGACCCGTAGGCCTTCATTTTGCGGAGTGAGTCATCCAAACATGGAGCCAGGCTTTCTAAAGAAGATAGAAGAAAGGATGATTGTTCTTGCAGAACCTCTATTACTTTAGGTATTTGAAATTACTGGGTTGAAGGGTCGTCAGACTATTCCCTGCTCCCTCTTCCTCAAACATACATTTCATTCAGCCATGGTCCCGGGCTTCATCTGTACTTAGTCACATTCTGTGAAGACTATTTGAATTGAGTTCCCAGTGAAGCCAGGAGAAACCAAGGTCCAGGTTGTGAAGGTTCTGGAGAAAGTGAGGAAGTCTGGAAGCACTCTGATGGACAGAGACCATCTCTGCCATCTCTTCAGGGAAGGCAAAACATGTAAACTTGCCAAGTGGTGCTTCATCAACAATCTTCAAAGGCTTCAGTGGTGCCAAGGGTGTTAAAAACTGAGTGCCCAGCAGCGTGTGCAGACTGCGGCTGGAAAGAAGCCTCTGCGTTTTCATTGTCATCTTCTCTTCCTCCTTGCTTGTGGTGGACAGTCGGATGACACCTCCTTTTAATTGATGTAGAACACCGTTTTAATTTCTTTTCCAAGTTTGGGGCTTTCTGACCCTCTTTTTGCTTTTTCTATATCTGACATCCTTTTTACTTCTGGATTTGTTTTTGTTCTTTTTCTCTGGACAGGTTAGCTGTACGTGATATAAGACTCTAATCATCCTACTATATTCTTATTTAACAACAAAATTTAAGGCACATTGTTTGTCTAAGCTGTGTCATTAGAAATATGTATCTGTTTCATTTGGAAGCAGCTGTTATTATTGTGGAGAGATTGGGTTTGGAGTAAAAAGATACCAGGTTGGTATCTCACCTCCTATTAGCAACTACATAAATGCAGGGGGCTTTCTTGTTTTACACTCTGCTTTATCACTGGGAAAAGAAAGGTGGTAAAAGATTCTTGACAGTTGTTGAAGTTAACTTTAGTGCCTAGGACTTGGAAATGTTCCTTAAATTAATTTTTTTTTCATTTTAGATAGTAAATTTAGGGACAACTTACGTGCTTTACCTACTTTCTGCAGTAATAATCACATTGTGTGCAGGTAGCAGCTAGCCTCTCTAATCCGTTAATAGGGGTTGAGATGACATGACCAAGTAGAGAGAATTTCTTATCAGGGATTTTAGAGACAAGGCAAAAATCCTTCTTTTGTTGTCTACGTGACATGCATGATCTCACTACTCTTATATAAAATTTATCCAATTTCCTGACAATTAAGCAAAGCTAGCAGGAGCCCTCATTTTTCCAAAATGAAACATTTCCTTTTTTTTTTTTCTGATGAGCCCTGTCATCAAGACTTCCTTTCAAAGTCTGTCTGACAGTAGAGAGTAAATCTCTACTGAGGTGAGTGCAATCTCGGTCATGGAAAAGAATGAATGAAACAGTGATAATCCAGCGTATTTACTAATTCATTCTTCCTGAGTAAAACCACTTAACTAAATAAAATGGGTATGGCTGTGCGTGTGTGTGTTTTGAGATGAGACAACAGAAGTGAGCATAGGGTTACTTGCGTACAAGCCTAGGGTTACTCCTGAGATCTCTTTTAGAGATTATGCCTAAGAAAACATAGAAATAGGAACCAGGCAGTGAAGTGCCTCTACAATGGCAATATACCCAATATCCTGGTGACTTTTGTCAGTGTGTTGAGTGCTCTGTGAGTGGCCATGGTCTTGTAGAATCAGTGAGCAAACTCTTATAAAGAAAATACAGATTAGGGGTATGATAGGAGTTGACAGAGACAGCAGAGAAAGCCTTCCAGATAGGAGTATTAGAAAAAGACCGAGTGCGTGGCATGTGGGAATTTAAACAGATTTGCTTGCAGGAAAAGAAAGGGGATGAAAGAGGTGGTGCAGGGGCTGGTGTGAGGTGAAAGGAGTGAGAAAGAGAGAGCAGAACTAGGGTGAGAGAGGAGGTGCGTTGGGGAGGAGGGGAGGGCTCCAAAGGTTTGCTTTTCCCACAGGAAGGGGTGGTAAACAGGCTGTTTGTGAAGCTCCTGCTGAGTTCTTCCCAGAGAACTTATCACTTGCTGAGTGACCCTGCCCACTTTTTTTTACAAGTTGCTAACAAATGCCAGTTTGTGCCACGTGTCAGACCACACAAGGTGGCATGAGCAGTGGCACTGTTCCTTTTCAAGGCAGGTACAGAAGTCCAGAAAGCCTTCAATCTCCCAGTCTAATGGAGCACTGGAAATATATTTAAAGGGGAGTGTGTGCAACCTTTTATCTTTATCTGTCTTGCAAACAGAGAATTTTTTTTTTCCTGGTTAATTAAGTTTGCAATCAGTAAAGCAAGTCTGTAATATACATGCCATGGGGAGATTTAGAATAATCCATGTTGACACTGACTGAAGTTTTCCTTCCCTCAGAGAATCTGCCTTCCCCCAGCATTTTTCTTCAGGCAAGGTGTTCCCTCTGGCAAGTACTCTTTCCATAGCCAAGCTTGCCATGTTTTCCAAGCTCTCTGCCAAACCATTACCTTTCTGTTTTGTAGAGCTCATTTGTTTCCCAGGCAATTTACCCTCTACTGTCCGGCTTTGCTCCTTCCTTCTCTCTCTTTTCCCTTCCTTCCTCCCTCCTGACACTCCCTCTCGCTTACCTCCTCCTCCTTTCCAAGCTTGAAATCACGGAGTCCTATGTTTGGGCACACATTCCTGAGGAGAGACAGAGAAGACCAACTCTTTTTTTTTTTTTTTTTTTTGAGACGGAGCCTCAAGCTATCCCCCTGGGTAGAGTGCCATGGCATCACAGCTCATAGCAACCTCCAACTCCTGGGCTCAAGCGAGTCTCCGGCCTCCGCCTCCCAAGTAGCTGGGACCAC